>CAUYQG010198050.1:0-58910 GCA_963574415.1 Tarsius wallacei | reverse complement strand
TCCATAATACTGAGTGACCTCTCACAGAAACAAAAAACTAAGTATCACATGTTCTCACTCATATAGTAGACCTTGATCATCCAACGTACTACCACAAGAAAATGACTGACAGTGGTGGGAAACTATGGGGGCGGGGAGGGCGATGGGATTAATGGTGGTAAATATCTATCTGGGGATGGGGAGACACCTCTTATCATCAAGGGTGCCTGAACGAAGCATTTTTGTATACCTAACCCCTAACTGTACCCCACAATACCATAATAAAAAAAAAGAATATTTAATTAATAATGGAATCATCATTCATAAGCGGACTCTGAACATTTACCATAATATTATAAGAAGGGGATTAGCAGTAGCTGGAAACTGCCAGGGGAAGGGGTGGCACATAACATCAGTAAGGCTACCTGATCTCAAACCCAGCAAAGTGGGGACCAAAGGGAGGCCCAAACTTTACGTGGATGATGACCACTTGTATACCCAATCCCAAATTGTACCTCACATCTTTAAAATAAAATAAATTTAAAAAATAATGGAATCAAACTTCTCCTTACTCATTAAAAGTCAGAGGAATAAAAGCAAAGTCTGTGTGAGAAAGAATGGCAACATGGAAATGTCAGCTCAGTTCTTGAGGTGACAGAAATTTCACGCTTGCCTTCTGGTAAGTGGCAGGACAGGGAGCCATGGGTCCCCAAACTATGCTGTGTCCTAGCAATTCTTCTCAGGGGCCAGAGAAGCATCAAAGAATTTGGCATGTCCAAGGTTAGAGAACTCTAGAAATCTCTGTGGTTTGACATAACGGAGGAGATTTTTTATTCAGTTTCCCACTGATTATTCTAAGAACCCAAGGGATCCTATAAGAATGATCCAGAGACGTCATAGGAATTCTAATTGTCTTTTGAAGAGCTTGGAGTTTGAAAACCAAATAAAACATAATAACAGTAAATTGTTTGGAAACTAAGTATTTACATACGATGGGAATTAAAAATTGTAATGTCCCTTCTTTTCTGCTTTCCCCTGACCTCTAAGGAGGATGCTTCCAGTTTCTGTATTATATTCATGTTGTTTTGGGCCAGTGAATTAAAAAAAAGAACTGAAAAAGGGAAGATGGGTATTTACTTTGGAAACAGAAACAAGAATAGGATTGAAGGAAAGTCAGAGAGGAAGGAAAGGCAAGAGCCCTCATGGGATGGTGAGGCTTAGTAGAGTGCTTGGTTGGACACTGAGAGCATTGGGGAGAAAGACTTTCAGGAGAGTCTACCATCCACGTGGGAAATGTTAAGAGTTACAGAGATAGTGCCATGGTTTGAGCCACATGTTAAAATTCAACTGCTGTTGTAACAAAGTTAAGAGGTGAAACCTTGTACAGGGACCAGGGCTCTACTCTCATGGGTGGGACTGGTGCCACTATCAAAGGGTGTGTTTGGCCTAATTTTGTTTTCTCTCACTCTCTGGGCCCTTCTACCTTCTGCCTTGTGAGGGTCCAGCCTTCTTCGGCTCCAAAGGATGTAGCACACAAGGCACCATCTTGGAAGCAGAGAACAACCTCATCAGACATCGAACCTTCTAGCAACTTGACCTTAGACTTTTGAGTTCCAGAACTGTGAACCGATACGTTTATGTTTATAAATCACCCAGTCGGTGGAATTCTGTTGCAGCAGTACAAAATGGACTAAGACGGATGGAGAGAATGGATACGTAAGATGCTTAATTAAAAGTATATTTCTATCTTGTCATTTTTTAAAGGCCATTGTTCAATGATTTGAATGTCTTTTAATTACTTCTGGCTACGGTATTGTGTTTCTTTCACCACAATCTGAGCTGAGCCTGGTTCACATGAGCATGGTTGTTACTTGGATTACTCTATATTTGTGGAAGACGTCAGGTAACTGGATGTAGAAAATCCTTGTGGTTTTGGTGGGGAGCTTGGACCTGGCCATCTTTTCAGACAGTACAAAAATAAAGGTGTGATCACGCTCCTCTCGTTTTGGATGTTTTAGGCTCCTCATCTTTGGAGTAAAGTTCATGTTCATGAATTGTAAGACTTTTGAAAGAGTTAGAAGAACTTTTGGTAAGTGTAGAAAAATGAGCCTTGAAAGGAGGCTTGACTCAATGCCTCTGAGTTCAACTTCATGCCCGGGAGGGGCCTAGGAATTCCACTAAAACCTTCATTGATACTATCAATTGCTCTGTGTTTCATACTGAAGGAAGAGAGGCTGTGGTCAAGATCGTTAACAATATCAGCTATTGTGTATTTTCCAGTAGCAGAACTGGTGGCAGTGATCTTCTCCTGTCCTCACTCTCAGGTTGGGCAAACTTTCATACCACTGTTCATTTTCTTCTGGCTGTCAAAAATGACTGAACAGTCCATGTATTTAAACTTGAACTTAGGCTTTTCTCTCCTGGGATTTTCCCTCCACTTCTTTTGACATTGTTCTCCTGGACTCCCAGGTTCGGAACTTAGAAATAATCTTTTGTTTTTACCTTCTTGTCCGATCCTTCATGATCAAGTGTTTCTTATTTTATAATATTTTCCAGGTCCTGATGGTTGCCCATGATGGGATGCGATTCAAGGTGTCCCTTCAAATGGAGATGCCTGCTCCTTCTTCTCTGTTCAAATCTTTTAAGAGCCTAAGTAAGTCTCCAGTCTTAAAGTAGTCTCTGCTCCTCTCTCTAGTTCTTGTTCACTGTCTGTATCCCATATGTGTTTAGCGATTGTTGTGTTTCTTGTGGGAGCTATTGTGGGGCTTGTTACAATGCATTATTTTCATGTGTATCTGTCCTATCTGCTCAGTGAGTTCATAAGCTATAAAAATTATTATGTTTTCTTTCTTCAGTGACTGTGTCTTATTCTTGAATATCTCCTTGAATGTATATATATATATTAAAGTGCTTGATTTATTGTATGTTCTCATTACTGGTTGAATTTAATTAAAGAGGCAAATTTTTGGTTGTATAATTCATGGTAAAAAGATGCAATTGATAGTTCAACGAACAAGGAGAAAGAAATATAGCCACACGTCTCAACGCTTTTCTCTGAAGTACCCCTGGAAGCAGAGAAAAGAGGGTGTAGAGAGCCTGGGTGGCTGAACTAGAGTTGGAGCGGCCATGTTATATAGATTTGATGCTCTTGTGTAATCCTAATAATCCTGGGAAATTATTCTTATATCCATGGAATCAGTATTTGACTTAATATAAAAATAATGGTTTGAATTATAAACTAGTTTGTCAACTTTTCTTCCCTCTCTGTGCCTCCCAAATGTTGTCCTACAATTGAAGTTGGATGCTCCAAAATATGTCTGACTAATGGCATTTCTCATCCTTTCAAAGATCCTTAGTTTGAGGTTTTAGAACAAGGCTAGCACGTTGCAGCGAAAGAAAATGAGTGGTGTATTAATGGCTATTAAGCAATAGTAAGATGCATTCTGTTTGTATTTTCTAAAAGACAATCTTTGTATTTTCACTGATTGAGATTGTGAATATAGTTGCAGAGGTTTAAAATTGGAAACATTCATTCAACTTATAATAAACCATGTTTTGCTTATCTATTGAGATAGTGCTGAGATAAATCTATGTATTCTACAGTTACCATTTTAGTATATATCTTGAAAATATAAAATCTAAACTAAATAATGTTTTCTATTCATAATTTAGTTTTATTTCTAAAGAG
Organism: Tarsius wallacei; assembly: GCA_963574415.1. Taxonomy (NCBI): domain Eukaryota; kingdom Metazoa; phylum Chordata; class Mammalia; order Primates; family Tarsiidae; genus Tarsius; species Tarsius wallacei. Next base: position 55,243 of record CAUYQG010198050.1, on the reverse strand, counting down.
ATTGTTGTGAGTGCAATGGTTAAATGTAATGTTTCTTAATCACCTTTTAAGTGAAAAAAACTTGTATTGCAAATTTAGGGCAGAATTAGAATATTAATATTAAATTTACTTGTTACATATATTTGTTATAAATCACGCATACATATAACATGGTAAAAAGCTTAAATTTTATGAATTTTAGTATTTTGTATTTGAATTATGTGTATGTTATTATACATAATTACTTATTGTATAATAATATTGTTGTGTATAATTACTCGTATAATATACATAATTGATATTAATATTGTATCACATTTAAAATGTCATTCATTATTTTTCTTTTTTTTATTTCAAGGATGTGGGGTACAATTCAGGGTTAGGTCTACAAATGTTCATTATGCAGGTACTCTTGTGAATGAGGTGTACCCCTTCCTCTCCTGGCAGTTTCCCTCAACTGACAACCCCACACCCCCTTCCTTGGCAGTTTCCCACTACTGCCAATCCCTTTCCTATAGTATTACGAAAATTATTCAAGGTCTGCTTATGAGTGAGAACATATGGTACTCTGTTCTTTGTTTCTGTGATAGATCAATGAGTATGATTGACTCTAAATCCATCCAAGTTGCTGTGAAGTCCATATGTTTGTCCTTCTTGATGGTTGCATAATTTTCCATTGTGTATATGTACCGCATTTTTTTAATCCAGTCCAGCTTTGATGGGCAGCATGGTTGGTTCCATGTTTTTGCTATTGTGAATAAAGCTGCAACAAACATACGGGTGCAGGTATCTTTTTTGGTAGAATGATTTGAGTTCCTCCGGGTATATTCCCAATAGGGGAATTGCTGGGTCATATGGACAGTCAATTTCTAGTTCTTTCAGAAATTGCTAGACTGTTTTCCAAAGAGGTTGCACTAGTTTGCATTCCCACCAGCAGTGTAGAAGCGTTCCTTTTTCTCTGCATCCTCACCAACATCTGTTGTTGTTTGTTTTATTAATGATGGCCATTCTTACAGGGATTAGGTGGTATCTCAGTGAGGTTTTGATTTGGATTTCCCTGGTGATGAGTGAGGCTGAACACTTTTTCATGTGTCTGTTGGCTGCCCGTATATCTTCTTTTGAGAAGTGACATTATTTTTCTATTTATAAATCTGGTTGCATATTATTTTAGTTATGACTCATTTATAGACAAAATAAAACATTATTGAAAAGTTAAATAAATTAATGAATGCAACAATATTAATCAATATCACAACTTAGAAGTCTCATATTAATGATCCATGTTATCTTAAAATGTATTGAAGTAATTTAAATGTGATTCTCATATTTACTGTAGACTAGCCCCTGGCATTCTGGTAAAGTCTTTTCAATTATTTTTCTCTTGTTAACAGCTTAATTACCCTAATGTCTTTCCTCAAAGTCTATGGAGTATACTACTCTTATTAATCTTTTTCTATTTCTACATTTAAAGTTACATGAAAAATATATCCAATTTTGGATTTTTCAGCTATAAAAATTATGTTCAAATACACCTACTTGTAAGTAGTTTCAACTTTACAGAGTCTTACAATGTGATTTGCGTCTTTTCAGATGGAGATACCTGAGAAGGTCAAAGTGAGTGATTAATTTCAATTTTGGGAAAGTGGACAAAGATGGGTGATGTGTCCGGAAGCCTCTTGTCTTGCTCTTTATGCTAACTGTTTTTGGCTCTGTTCTGTTAAAATTTCTGTAATTCATTGGGACTGCTAGTTTTCTCAGGAGTATTTGCTGCAAGTGATCAATGCTTAAAGCCACGTTCAACAGCACTGGTGGCATTTCAGTCATAATTGATGGAGGGGGTGTTAGCGTATTATGGCAGTTACTGCTGTCATATGACCATAAGTGCCTACTTACAACTTCAAACTTGCATTATTTTGTTTATTTGTAGATTGCCTTCTTCGAATAAGGGTTTGTACCAGCTGCAATATTTTTTTCAGGTACCTAAAATTTTCTTACATCTAAAATCTAAAACACTTTGGAAGTAAGGATTTCACGATATTTTGTATTCATTAGTCTTTCCTTCTTTTTTTTTAAATTTACCTCTTTTAGACTGACAAACACTTCTGGCCAGCATGACTGTAAAACAAGCACTTTGGGAGGCTGAGGCAGGAGGATTGCTTGAGACCAGGAGTTTGAGACCAGCCTGGGCAACATAGTGAGACATGGTCTCTAAATATAAAAATAAATAAATAAAAGAGACTGACAGACACCTTTGCGCTATAAATGTTCTCTGAAGATTTACATTGCTTTTCTAAAATCAAAGCATATATATCCGTGGTGTCAAAAAAAGTATACATATTTAAAGTGATGTTATCTATGTATTACTTTTCAAAGTACTTTTCAGAAGTGTCAGGATGCTGATGGTAACCACTTTGAGCACCTCTTGTAATTGCAGAAGTCAAACGTGACTTGTATTCATCTTTTGTTACCAGTATATACTTTTCCTTTCTTAAAATGTGTATACATTTTTTGTACCTTCTGTATTTGCATCTTACTTAAATACATGTAGTAAAAGCGGCATATATATAATACCTTAGAAATAAAAATAAATACTTGGGTTAAAACAGTTCATCCTCTGTCAGGCAATCAATAAATACTTACTGAACTCCAGTCTGGGTTAGAATTGATTTAGGACGTAGTCCCTGCTCTAGTTGATTAAACGTTACAAGAAAACTTCAGAATGGTTGCAGGGCTCTCTTTCAAGCTCTTCCGAGGAGCAAACAAAAGCCCAGGTAAAGAAGAAAAGATGGTATCAAAGGCCAATTTCTAGTTCCTTTAGATATTGCCACACTGTTTTCCATAGAGTTGGACTAGTTTGCACTCCCACCAACAGAATCGAAGCGTCCCCTTTTCTCCCCTCCTACGCCAGCATCATGTTCTCACTCATAAGTGGGACCTGAACATTATTAACCACAATAGCACAAGGGAGGGATTGGCAGTCACCGGGCACTTCCAGAGGAGGGAGGAAGGGGGAGCATGTGACAACACAAAGTGTACCTGACCTGACCTAAACCAGAGGAATTGAGGACCAAGTGGAGGCCCAAACTTCACCAGCACGTATTACTTACGTGCCTAATCCTGGCTTGTACCCCACATCGTTAAAATAAATAGAGAGAGAGAGAGAGAGAGAGAGAGAGAGAGAGAGAGAGAGAGAGAGAAAATAACTATTTAAAATCATTATCTTGTCTTAAAAATTATCATTATGCCTAAGAACCTGGTATATTGCATACTTACAGAACCACTAAAAAAAAATAAGCCTCATTTCAGTGAGTGTCAATTATAAAGCTGAGAGCATAAGTTAAAATGTTCTTGGTGGGGCTGTATGTTTTTTCTCTAAGCCTCCTCCTATGTGTCTGACTTCAGTTGGCTCAAAGCGTAATGCCTGTAACTGTATATTGTAAAGCTGATACTGTAAAGGTTTTATTTGCTTTATGGTAAATTGTTTAGTCCCCTTTCCTCACAAACACAGTGACCTCATGGTGTATGTTTTTTCGGAATATGAGGCAGGGGTTCTCGACCTTGGTTGCATATTAGAATTACCTGGGGAGCTTTTGTAACCTGTGGATGTCCCCAGCCTCATAGAGGTTCTTCCTTAATTGGATTAGGAAGAGCCCCGGCATCTGTACATCATAAAAACTCACAAGGTGATTTTAATACACCAACAGGACTGCAACACTGATAGGAGGGAAGGGGTTTCATTTCAATTATCTGAAAAATCCCATCACTGGGAATATTCATGCATCCTGTGTGCATAGTGACAGAGCATATGTTTAGAAAAAGCTCTCTCACCAAATCTACCCCTTACAATAGATCCCAGTGTTAGAGAATACGTTTCTCATGTGCTTGATTGTGCTGTTCATTTGCAGCTGTTTGGGAAAATATGTTTGTTTTTGACTCAGAGTCTCACTCTGTTGCCCAGGCTAGAGTGCAGGGGCACTATCACGATTCCCTGCAGGCTTGACCTCTTGGGTTCAGGCAGTTCTTCTGACTCAGCCTCCAGAGTTGCTGGAACTACGGGTGCCTACCACCATGTCCAGCTAAATTTTTTGTGTGTGTATATTTTGTAGAGATGAGATCTCGCTATGTTGCCCAGGCTGGTCTTGAACTCCTGGGCTCAAGCAATCCTCCCACCTTGGCCTCCCAAAGTGCTGGGATTTTAGGCATGAGCCACTGCGCCTGGCCCTGGAAAAATAATGTTAGTAGGAGTTTGGTAATATTAAGTCACATAAAAATCAGTCAATGACAGCAAATTATCTCTACACTTTATGACATAATAATACTTGAGTTTGATTTGTTGTTAAATTTGTAGCTAAGGTTAGGAATCTTTGCGATCAGAACAAAGGACAGATATATTTTGGTGAAGACAATGGGAAAACCTAGAGAGCTTAACACAGTGTTGGGGCCCTACCACCTGTATGGAGGAGTTGCTGGAAAAAAAAAAGAGTCAGCTTCATGACTGCACCTTGAGTGAAGCCTATGTCTATTTTTTCATAAGCATTTCAAAATTTTATTTAGAAAGCCCTTCCTGTTGGGTCACCAAGTACACTGACATCTTTGTCACTGATTAAGGCCAAACGCAATCACTTTGGACCATTCAATTTTTCTTATTGTTTCTACCATCATCAATTAATCTAAACTTTTAAAAATAATAATTTATAATTGTAAACAGATTTGAATACGAAATGTTATTTTTGTTATATCGGATTTAGCACTATGGTTTGAACATATGTGTCCATCCAAAATTCAGTTGAAACTTAAACCCTAAAGTGGTGGTTTTGGAAGGTGGGGTCTCTGAAGGTCACTAGGTCATGAGGGCTACACCCTCATAAATGAAATTAGTGTCCTCATAAAAGGGCAAGAGGGAATGAGGCAGACCCTTTTTTTGCCCACTGCCATCCGTTATGTGGGGACACGAGCACCATGTTAGAAACTGAGAGTGAGTTTTTACCAGACACCGAATTTGCTATTGTCTTGATCTTGGACTTCCTAACCTCAAAGACAATGAGAAATGCATTTTTGTTGATTATACATTACCCAGTCTATGGTATTTTGTTACAGCAGCAGGATTGATCTGAGACGACTACTATAGGCCATAGGGAAGTTTATGAATTAGCATCAGCTACCTGCAACCCTCACCCTGACTGTATTTTCCAGAGGCATTCTATGTAGGTAAGAAGAATTATGATAGGTGTTCAGGGCCACATCTTTAAAATTTAAAAAAAAAAGAAATAAAAAGAAGCAACGCTACACAGCAGGCTAAGACAGAAGGCTCGCTTGAGCCCAGGTCAAGGCTGCGGTGGCCCATAATTATGTTACTGCACTCCAGTCTGGCTGAGAATGAGACAGGACTCAAAAACAGTAACAACAACAACAAAAAGACATGCGGTTTGTCTCTTTGAAAATTGGTTCAAACTCTAGAACTCATACTAGATATGTTTGTAAATAAGCATTACATAAAAAAGAAATACAAAAATAATAACTAGCATATACAGTATTTTTAAGAGTTTAACATATGCATAGAAACTCATTTAATTGTCATAATAATCTTGTGATTATCCTCTTTTTGCAGTGGAAGCGACTGAGATGCAGAAAGTTTAGGTAACTTGGCAAAAGTCTCAGTGACAGAACAGAGAACGACTTGGACTTGACCTCAGGGATTCTGCTCCAGGGCTTAGGCTCTTTGTTAGTGCAGATCACTACCCTGCAAATATTAGCTGATATCCTTGCATGGACGCTTTCGCTGTGATCGGCTCACAACTTGAGGTATGCTGGTGTTTGTGATTCTTGCTAATTTGCTATCAGTGGTCTACACAGGCATTAAAACAGATTGCTAATCCAAGGCTAGGGCATAAGTCGTCACTCCTCAAGCTTTTGAGCAAAAATAGGCCCCTGGAAATTGTCTCAAACTAGAAAAAAATCCAAATGATGAGAAAAGTTATTTTGTGTTAAGCCCAGAGGAACAAAAAATAAGCAGACGCTGGTTAGTGACTAGGAGAGACTATCTTTTCAATTCATATTATTAACTTGGCGTGGTCTTCCTTCTTCATTAATGGAGCTGTGTAGTATCATCAATGATGTATTTGTGTAGAGAAAGACACACCCACGGTTTCAAAAAGATTTTAATTCAATTGTTGCAGGCTCTCATTCATGACTAGTGTGTGTGAGGCAAAGAGAAATACTGGATTTGCGTTATACGCCTGTTAAGTTTTGGGACTTTCAAAATAGTCAGTATCCATTGAATCCATTTAATGTTCACCCTGTTAATTAAGTCTGGAACTTTCTCTATTTTATTTGTCATTTTATACATAATTAAATTTGGAGTCCTGCCATGCCATTGGTTATAGTATCATTTACAGATGTCTCTATGTCAGGTTTTTAATTCAACTTGCCAGTATCGGAGTCTGACTTTTGAGAAGGAAGCAAAAAAATAAATCAAAGGAACAGCTGAAGACCAGCTACAGTGACTTCTTTGTGGACTTCAAACATCAATCTGATTGAGATTGTGACTTCGCATGATCTTTGTGTTACTTGAGCCTTTTTTATACAACAATGATTGTTTGATTCCACAATATGGATTTGTCTTACATATAATTGTGGGCTTTCTGTGTTGCTGGGTGGTAAAAATTTGCTGAGTAATTTCCTTTCTGTAAAAGGGAAATTCACAGACATGAAGCTTAGTATGTATCTTATCTAATTATTTCGTCTCAAACTCAGAAGAAATAACTTTTTTTCAGTTTTAAAATGGTAGTTGTGTTTATTTATGTTATGGGTGTAACATACTTTGAAACATTCTTCAAGTGCTTTAGAATTCTTGGTTAAATATTTTGTTTTGTTCTTAATAAAATAAGAGACTCTGAAAAAATTGATTGGTTTACTTTGAAAATGTATCAGTTCTTCAATGTACGTTAGGCAGATGTAGAAATCTATTTTTGGCAATCACATCACAAAAATTCCTATGAAAAAGTTTATATCAAAGAAACAGCTGGCCAATTTCCTGTTAATTGTAAAATTATTGGTTGCAGAATAAAGAATACTACTCGTGGTCTTTTCCTGAATCAACTTAACTTCATCTATTGTTTATTTGCTGACCAGTACAAATCTAAATTATTGCTTTTGTTCTAAACTCAGTGGAACAGTGCCTTTAAAGTATCAAATATAAAAAAAAAAGTAAAATTTCCACCCAGTAACAGGAATTCAAGATAGTACAATACACGCAAAGAAAATTCACTTTCACAATTAATTTACCTGCAATCATTTTGTTAAACCTAACATATTGTCTCTGAAATAGGGGCAAATAATACTAGATAGGAGACCACCTACTTATTTTTTATTAGCTATTAATTTATAAACAAATTCATAGAAGGAAAGAACTTTATACATTAATCAAATAATTTAAAAATGTTGAATTGACAAATAATTGTACATATTCATGGGGTATGTAGTGGTATTTCAATATATACAGTGTATGTGATCAAATCAGGGAAATTAGTATATCCATCATCTCAAACATTTATCATTTCTTTGTGTTGGGAACATTCAATATCCTCTATCAGCTGTTTTAAACTATATAATATATTATTACTAACTACAGTCATCCTACATTGGTATAGAACACTAGAACTTATTCCTGCTATCTAGCTGTAATTATGTATCCTTTGACAAATCTCTTCCCATTCCTCCCTTCCCAGTACCTGGTATCCTCTTTTCTACTTTCTGCTTTTACAAGATTAACATTTTTTTAGCTTTTACATATAAGTGAAAACATGCAGTGTTTAACTTTCTGTTCCTGGCTTATTTTACTTTTGTATTTGTTATTGTGTATGTGTGTGTGTGTGTGTGTGTGTGTGTGTGTGTGTGCGCACGCGCGCGCTCTGGGGGAAGAGAGAGAGAGAACGAGAGAAGGAAAAAGAGAGAGAAGGTTATAATTCTTAATTTGGGGACAAATTTGGCTGTCAGACCTTTCTCATTTCTTTATGTTGATTACTATTTAGAAATTGGCACAAAATGATGCTCCTGCAATGGTAACATGAACCTTCTTATAGGTTAAGATAGAATTTTAGTTCTAAGAAAAGGGAAGATGTGTGTATATCATGAGGAATTGCTTTCACTTGCTAAAAATGAGGGATTTCCTAAGCAATTCAGTCTCATATTTATGTCACTTTTACTTACTCCACGTCAGGAAAAAGAAAGAGGTCATTGCTGATAGAGTTCAATGTAAACATGTATTTACATGTAAACATGTAAACGGCAACACACTTTAAAAACTTGGAATACTGTGTTGATTTAAAAAAAAAAACCAACACCCCAAGCCCACAAACACCTCTGACAAAGCAAGTAATCCATCTGAAGAGACTGGAATATTAATCTTTCAGCAATGGTTTGAGGCAGTGGACAACTTTGAAGGGAGATGATTAATTTCTTAAAGAAAATCTTAGCAAATATATTATTTATATGGCTTCATCATATTTCTCTCATCGCTTCCTTGTCTTTTTTCTCCTGATGCATTCATATTTTGTATGGCACCGTCCAATTTAGTTAGTCTCTGAATGTATCAACTTCTGATGATGAAAAAAATTTTAAAAAACCAAATATAGTTTGAATTAAGCATGCATTGTCTCTGTAACAGTGGAATTTTTAGTATACCAGAACAGATAACACAGATGCATGGGCTTTAAACATATAAATAAAAAGATGCATATTGAAGACAAAAGAGCAGATTAATGTACTGGATAAGATCGTGAACCATGGAGCTGTCATGTTTCTATTCAAATCCCAGCTCTTCTACTCATACCACGTGTGTCCTTTGGCAGTTAATTGCTGTGTGTCTCAGTTTCCTGTCCTGTAAAATGGGCCTCACAGTGTACTTGCCTTATGGAGTGGTTGTGAAGATTAAATAAGCTGACACGTTGAAATGTGCAAACTTTCACTTCATTTTTAAAAAGTAACTTAGAGAAGCCCTTGACATTTATGATGTACCAAACATTGGAGTTAGTACACGGTCTTGGGGCAGGACAGAAGGAAAATCATGGGGCTTTTATGCTGCAGTTGTGGGGGAGAGGAATAATGCTTTCTGTTAACTATGGAAAGCTTTAAGGAGGAAAGAGGAAGGCTTGGAAGGGTGACATTGTAGGCTGCTGAGAAGAACTTATGGAAAAGAGAATAAAAAGGATTAGACATTGAAAACTAGAGAGAGATCAGCATACATTCAAATGGGACATATGTAAAAAGGTTTTAGTTTTAATCAGAAATATTATGGGAGGCTATTTTAAGTTAGAGCATTAGGGTACAATGAGTCATGGGCAAAGAAGAGAGAGGATTTGGGTGTGAGAGGAAGTGGTTACTAGGGTGGAGTATATATGTAAAAATAACAGAATTTGCCAATAGAATATATCTGTATATATGAATATATATTCTGTATGTATGTGGATATATTCTATATATTCTATATATTATGTATACATATATGTGTGTATTATATATACATATAATAGATAAGGACAATTATTCATCGGACTTTAAGGTCACTTTATTTAGAAGTGACTTTTTGGTAACTCTTATTTCTTAGACTTCAGAGGAAAACAAACCCAACTGGGTTAAGCTTAGACATCATTTGAATACAGACAAACTCAAACTTCATCGTGCAGAAACCATGAGACCATGCTGTTTTTGTGACCTTTACTAATTTTTTGTTGTTAGTGAAGATATCCAAAAAAAGCTATAATATCCTGATAAGTGTGGCTTAATTTGATAAGTTATAAAATTACTTTTGTCTGGTTTTGCTGGGGAAATATATTTCAAAAATTGAGTTATTGAATTTTAAAATAATTGAACCAGACTGTGTTTTGTATAAATTACCTATTGATATTAGTATGGCAAGACCACTTAACTGTCAAAAATTAACAAAGACATACATTGAAGCTACTTTTGAAGACTGATCTGTAGAGTTTTCTGTACTCCCAGGTTCTCTGATTGACACTCTGTGCTGGTTCAGAAGTTCGAAGTCTAATGCAAGTGAATATAACTTTATTTCCATTTTTCTAAATGGCCTAGGATGAATCCTATTACATTGGACAAAGGACTTTAATAGGTGGGAAACAACAGTCCTTCATTGTAAAGAGGGAAGTTGGCACTTAGGATGGAGTGTTTCCTAACGACCATCTGTTTCTCAGAGGCTAATTGCAGTGACATATTAAGAACTGCTTCTGCATTGCATGTGGTACAGTAGAGAAGCATTGAACAAAAGGGAAAGATGTGAATTATACGAAGCCTAGAGAACCTCAGCCAACTGGGGAATGACTGGCTGTCAAAAGTGATGTCCAAGCAGAAATGTGGCCCATTAGTCCTGATTTTGACAAGCATATCTGTGCAAGGTGAATCTTAAAAGATAATAGGATGATTCACCCACACACCCCATGTAGATAAGAACAGCAATCAGAAATCTAGGCTAGGATTCTGCTAGAACTAAGGATGCCATTTTGCTAACAGTCTTCCTCCCCTTTTCCTATCTACCATTGAACTCTAATAAGAACCTCTGGAACATTGGGATGCAAAAGAAACGTTGGTAACACATGGCTGATAGCGATGAACAGTGATGGGAGCTGAGAAGGCTGCCGTGTAGTAGGAGCAGTAGGACTCTTTCAACTCAAGTATAGGCAGAAATTGCATGAGTGTATTAGACCAACTCTAGACCTTGTTTGCCATCATTGAGCAGATCGATAAATTTCCACTAGGTTAGCCTTGCAGTAAGCCACTAGCTGATCTGGGTTGAATAATATTTGTGCTGATAGGTGCCAATCAGGAAAAAGGAAGTAGTAATAGAGGTGATGGGTGTAGTGTATGGCCCTACTATCCACATAAAATGGAAGAATTAGAAAGATAGAAATCAAATTGTGCTTAACAAAGACATACATTGAAGCTACTTTTAAAGACTGATCCCTAGAGTTTCCTGTACTCCTAGGTTCTCTGATTGACACTCTGTGCTGGTTAAGAAGTTCGAAGGCTAATGCAAGTGAATATAACATTATTTCCATTTTTCTAAATGGCCTAGGATGAATCTTATCCTTGGAAAGGTTTGTCTTTTTAGTCAGAAGGAGAGAAACATTTCAACCTATTCTTACACATTTTTTTCCCTTTCAAAGGTCAGCATAATTATTCTCAAATCAAAATAATTATATTTCTACTAATAAATATGACTTTTTTTTTAGGTACAAAGCAATCAGATATGGGAAGAGTATAGTTCCTAATGGCTACAAAACAGAGAAATAATGAAAGAATTAAAAATAATCAAAGAAAAACATGCTTTCTCCTTAATGGTAAGAAAATATAGGATGGCTAGATGAAGTTATGTATGTTTCACATGTCCTAGTTGAAGATTTCTATTCAGTAGATTTATACTTGAAGTTGTAAAATTAATCCTGAAGACCTTTAGTTTCATTTTGGATGAAAAGATTATTGTTGTTGTTGAAAATCTCTGTCTTCCCTATGAGATGATAATGCCATTTCTTTTCTGCATGTCTAGCACTGGTCTCCACTTCGCTAATTGACGTCAGTTGAATGGGATTCTTCTTAGTTCTCCACTCTTTAATGTTGGTTCAGTACTTAAACTTTTTCGTCTTTAAAAGTTCTCATGTCTCAGTTTGAGTATTTTTTGTCTTGAAGTTGTAAAGAAATTACATCATTTTGTAGACCTGTCTACGCCCTGCTGTTTATGATTTTCACCAACAGTAAATTCAGGGAGTTTCTGAAGGAATCTTCTTCATTGAGCAGTCTGGATTTAGACTCCTTAAATAGGGGAGCATGCTGTTCTTTTGAGACCAATTCTTTTTTATGAATTCTCTTGACCTCTCCCAAAATGTTAAACTAAAGGCAGATCATCAAATGGTTAACACGGTGGTTTATCTTAGACGATAAAAAGAAAATTCAACTGCTATAATTTCTTCAATGTATTGCTTCACCCTTAGATTAAATCAAAGATGATGTATATAAAAGACTCACAACAGGTAATATATTAATATATTTGGTATGATTAAAGACTACCTCTTTCTTTAAAATATCCTATTTAGGATGTCTTAATCTGGGGTCCATATTTGGTAGGGCAATGCAACTTTCCATTATGTTCTAGACAATATTTATGTATGATGCAAAGAATATAGAAAGGCCAGACCCTATGTGCGCCAGCTTCCAGCACTTCTTGCTTATCTTTCCTATTTCTTTTCCCTTTATTCTTTCCATGCAAGTCATATTCCTCCTTGTTTTCCCTCAAGCAGTCAAACTCCAGACTCAGTGACTTTGCTCTGGCTTTTGCTTTTCCTTGAAATACCATGCCATCAGAGATCGATAGAGTTAATTTCTTTGTGCTCTCAGGTTTTTCACCAAAATTCACCTCCACAGTGAGCCACCCTAGTCAACAGCTAAAATCTCATTCTTCCTTCTCCACACACTCCTCCTTCCCTGGTTTTTCCTTTTATCCTTAGCACTGATTACGATCTAACACATCACAGATATGATCGATTGATCGATTTTCTATCCTCTACACCACAATTTAAGCTCCCGTGAGAGCAAGGTATTTCATTCACAATCACATGGGTAGTGCCTAGCAGTGTGTTGACACATCTAAGTATCCTATAACTGTTTGTTCCAACAGTGATTGAAAAAATGATGATACTATGATGTCTGGAAAAATAAATTTTTCCTTCTTCAAATGTAGTCTTTGCTGAATGTAAATCTCTTCTGCCTATAAGCCCAAACTTAGAATTTTTAGAAGAATTTAAGAATTTTTAGAATTAGTTATATTTGAAATCATCATTGTAAACAGAGGGTCAATGTATTAAAAATGTGCAAGCATATTCTTGTAAGATCCTTGGATAAGCAAATTATACTCTTTGGCATATGGCTTTTTTATTTTTATGCTGAGGAATAAATAACTAAATCAGCAGAAAAAATATTTAGGGAGGTGGTATGCAATGACACCACAGGGAAATGTATTTGATGACTTATAGTAAACTATGTTTCAAGCAAATTATAATTGCTGCCCAGGAGAGAAAAAACCCAGAAATTATTTTTACTTTTATTTGGTGGGAATTGTGGTCACAATTACACCTGACAAAAAATAAAGACTATGTCGAGGTAGAACTATTCACAGCAAAATATTTATAATTTCACAATTGGGTACAAGTCAAATATGTGTCTGCCTAAAATGAAAAGAAGTCATGATATTTTCAAAAGCAGTTCCTAGAAATATTAATAAGAGCTGATCTTTTTGAAAATATGTTCTTTTTATTTTATTTTTTATTTTGAAGATGTGGGGTACAATTCAGGATTAGGTATACAAATGTTCATTATGCAGGTACCCTTGTTGATGAGGTGTGACTCCTTCCTCTGGCAGTTTCTCACTACTGCCAATCCCACCCTCCCCCTCCCCTGGCAGTTTCCAACTACTGCCAATCCCTCTCTTATAGTATGATGATAATTGTTCAAGGCATGTTTATTGCAGCATTATTTACAATAGCAAAAACATGAAATCAATTGTGCTGCCCATCGAAAGAGAACTGGGTAAAAAAAAAAATGTGGTACATATACACGATGGAATATTATGCAGCCATAAAAATGGACAAAATTATGAACTTTGCAGCAACTTGGATGGACTTAGAGACTGTAATACTGAGTGATCTATCACAGAAACAAAGAACTGAGTACCACATGTTCTCACTCATAAGAGAGCATCTTCTTTATGCCTGGCGCCATGCTAAAATCTTTGCATGCATTAACACACTAAATCCTTCACCACCACTATTTTCTCTTTTATGCAGATGAAAACATTGAATCTCAGAGGGATTATGCATTTTGCTTAGTTACATGGCTGCTAAATGGTAGGACAGAAATTCACCCCACCTGTGCCTAACTCCTGACTACACAATGTACTGCTGTACATGGAGGCTGTAACTTGGATGCTCGACTTAGTGGCTTTTGACCATTTAAGCTCAACGCAATGGGGTATCCCAACATCTGCCAAGTATCACTTGGGATCAACTTACCATGTGATACTGATGTTCCATGTAGCTCATAGCAATTGTTTAACATCCCATTTTTCATAGTCATCAGAAGCAGACAACTTCAAGATATGGCAAATGTAGAGTCTTGAATTATAATCAGTTCTTTATTTTTTATTTTTGTAGAGCTGGAATCTTGCTGTGTCGTCCAGGCTGGTCTTGAACTCCTCCTGCTTTGGCTTCCTGAAGTGCTCCGATTACAGGCATGAGCCATTGTGCCTGGCCTCTAGTTCCTTAGTTAATTTATCAAAGTTTGAAGTCAAAGTTTTGACTAGATTCAACGTTTGGAAGAGTAGTGCTTACAAAGAGTTGACAATTCAAAAAGAGAGAGAAAGAAAGCTAATAGACAGCTAAGTAACCTTATTGATTCGTGGATGGAGAATCCCCTATCTGTCCTTTTGACAGTGAGATGTTACATCTTAAGATAGGAAGAAATGGAGCCACAGGGTATTACAGCAAATGCCAAGCTGGAAAAAAGCATCATAAAGGCTTGGAGTCTGATCTGGGTGCAGCAAACGTTTGGAAGTGGATCAGAGATGATGAAGAGCTATGAATGTACAGTCAGAAGAAAGGACCTTGGAAAAAGTTACCAATGATTGTTGGTTGTTTTTGTTTTGTTTTTTTCCCCTCCCTCCCTTCCTGCCTTGCATCCTTCTTTCCTTCCTTCCTTTTTTTGTGTCAGAGTCTCACTCTGTTCCCCGGGCTGGAGTGCAGTGTCATGCTCTCGACTACCGCAGTCTCCACCTCCTGGGCTCGGGCCATCCTTCCGCCTCAGCCTTCCATATAGCTGAAACCACAGGTGCGTACCACCATGCCTGGCTAATTTTTTGATTTATTGTTGAGACAGGGTCTCACCACGTTGCCCAGGCTGGTCGTGCACCCCTAGGCTCTGGCAATCCTCGCCTCTGCCTCCCAAAGTGCTGGGATTACAGGTGTGAGCCACTGAGACCAGCTGGTGGTTCCTTTTAATGTGTCTAGCCATGCCTTTTGCTGGAGAGAAAGCCTTTCACGCTCTGTTTTCCAGATTGTTCTTTCCTTCCACCTTCATTCCAGCTCCCCAGAAGGACTGCCTACAAGATGATTCCAAACAGATTTGATTACAGTCACCAGTTCTGCTGACTTGAATACTATTAAACAACCAATGATTTCTTTTTTAAACCCTGGAGAATATAATATACATATACCTATAACTTTTTTTCCTTCTTTCTTTGTTTAATTTTCCCTGACTGCTCTTAAAACTATACCCATTTTCCCTGGCTGTAAATTTTTTCCTATATTGTTGTGTTAAGTTAGTCATAATCCATGGCGGATTTTATATTTTGCAACAGTAATTTAATCTGTTATAGCAGAAGCAGGTTCAGATCTGTTTACTTCAGTGATCTACTATGCAGGAGTGGTTAAAAAAACCCAACCAACTACCCAGTCCCTTATGAGGGTTTTAAGCCAAATTCCCTCTGTCCAGATGGCTCCCGCTACCAAGCCAGGAAAACGGAGAGCCTTTCCGCTTCCTGATGATTTGTTTATAGTGGCCCTTGATTGCTATTAATGATCCCCAGCTGTAGGCTACCTAGCCCCGTCTCTCTCCCATCTTCCACACCCTCATTAACCCCTTGGGGTTGGTTCCAGCTTCTCTGTTATCTGTTTCTTCCTTGCTTCTTGGCAAAGGAAACAGAACTTTAATTTTGAGGCTTTCCTAGAAAACTGGAAAAACACAAATAATAAGATGAATCCAGGGAGAGCTTCTTTGACTTGTAGTTTTCTTAGCTGCGTACTCAGGCAACCGTACATGCGTTCATTTTTTAATCACTTCTTAAAGAATGAATTCGGAAGCACCTAAAAATACAAAAGACTCATTCATGTGCACCTCCCTCTCCATTTCAGATTGTTTTTGGAGTTTTTTAGGCATGGTTTTGTCAATTCTGTAAGGATTTTCACTAAAAGAAATCCATTCTACTGCCTTCCACTCCTTCTTTGTACTTGATATTTACTTTAAGGTGTCTAAGACATAAACAGATACAAAATAACACAGTGTTAACCACTTTCCATTATGTTTAGAAATAGAATATTTTTGTAGTCTCTGTTTGAAGTAGATAGAATATTCTGTAGAGAAAAAAAAGTGGAACGAAGAAGCAACTCAACTTTCATCCTTTTAACACCTAAGTAGAACATGAAACAGATATGGTACCATAAATTAAAGTGAAGTGAATTAAAGTGTCTTTTGCCTTTTGTGTTTTCCCATCTTCCCTTTTACTCTTCTTCTCTCTTGTTGCCTTTAGACACTACATTCCTTTGAAGATTTTTCACGTGCCTCTGTCTTTTAGTAGGGCACTTGATATTAAGTTAACATCCACGGAACATGGTCTCGTGGCCAGGTGCTGTGTCATGCACTTTACAGGCATTAGCTCTTGTTTCTTAAAAAAAATCTTTGAGTTAGATTTTTAAATAATTTTCATTTACAGAGGAAAACATAGGGCCTTGGAAAGATTGGGTAGACACATCATTTAGAGAGTGCGCCCTGAAGAATAATTAAACAAATGCAACATCTAGCTATTTTCCTCGAGGCAAAAGCTCTGACGCTAAAGCAATGGAAGAAGAAGAAGACTTTGCAACCATTGTCTTGGGGGGTGGGAAATGGGGATCTGGGACCAGGGAACGAGCTGTTGAGTAGCAGCAGCAGAAGAGTCTTGGGGCCTGCTGGTGGGAGCAGCCATGGAGGGCTCATTGGATTAAGCCGATTCAATTGTCTCATCACTTTTCCTTTCTAAGGAAGGAAGAACAGATGCTTTTGTTATCTTCTCTAAATGGTAGGAAGAAATCCTTACATAGTAGGATTAAAGAACATACGTTTTTAAAATAAAAGGACTTGAAAACTCTCTGATAAGCTTAAAATGCCATACATTAGCACTTATTGGTAACAAGTCTCATCATCTGAATGACTAAAGTTTTTTTAGCATGTGTGGACAATTTTTCTGGTATTTTGTGACCCAAATTTTTGAGGGAGTTGTTCTTAAATAGCGCTGAAATTTGGGTGCTACTGATATCTTTTCTTTTGGATCATACATCATTCAGGAGTTATTTTTGCCCCGCGGTTCACTCTCTCTCTGCTTTTTATTCTCCTACCAATCTTAATAACTTCTTGGCTTAAAAGTAACCATTATCAGAGAGTGTCCACGTAGGGCTTGACCAGTGAAACCATTTCTTCAGGAGAGATGCTTTGTTTGTGGGAGCACAGGATTGCTGAATTAATTCCCCTGGTCCAAAGACACTGTACAAGGCAGCACATTACAGTGTGTTTCAAGTGAACAGATACATTCCAAAATCAAACGAGAACTTGGGGAATTGCCCACGTTTAACCAAATAACCAGCTGTGCGAATGCTTAAAACACAATTGATCTACAACAGTGCTTGAGAATCATGGAGGGTCACTTGGTTCAGTTCTCAGATGGCTACCCGGAGGCCTGGAGGCTTTGCAGGGCCCGCAGTGACTGATATTAGTCATTACTGGAGATGATCAAAAAGGCCGACTGGGCCTCTCTGAATCCAGCCCCCATTCCACGCATGTATTCCTCCCCTCAATTCCCAGATCCTGTATATTTCCTCCTTCAAATTTATCTATGAAGTTTTTTTTTTTTTGTATATTCTTTATTCCTATTTTGTAAGGATTTCTTTCTACCACCCTGGGAAGATAACAAAAGCAATCTGTTCTTGCTCCCTTAGAAATCAAATGAAGAGGAGAAAAAAAAGACAAATTTAAACAGACATATAAGGGAGAATCAGGTTTTGTATCAAAGGGAAAATACACATTTTAGGTAAAAATATTTTTGTCTTCTGGTGTGTCTTTCATGTTGTATTAGTCCATCCCTTATGCTTTAGTCAAATTTACTTTGTTTGGTATGATTTGGTGTCCCTAAAGTCTGTATTCACTTTTTTTTTTCTTATCTATGAAAATAAAACTCTTATACAAATCTTAGATTTCACTGTTCCATTTTCTTTCTTTTTTTTTTTGGTTCTATTTTTTCACTCAGCTTTATCTTAATTAGTTATTCCTGGTGAATGAAATATTATACATTCTTTTTATATATTTTCTTCTAGTAATGTAGATGAAAGGGTTGGTTAGTTTACTAAGGAGATTTATCCATTCCACTTCAAATTGTAACAGCATATTTTAAAATTATTTAGGATATTATTGGTATACCGCGTTGCTGAATTGGTAGGTCTTTGTTTTTCAGATAAGGTCTTTTTAAGAACAAAGAAAAGTATTTATTTTTGGCTGCATAGCATTTTGAGTTTCTAAAGGGTTTTGAAACAATGATCTGAAACATTCTTAAGAAATGTAATTTTGGATCAAGTAAAAATATTTATTATTTGAAAGAATAATTCACCGTTGAAATTTCACATTTTCTGATGAGATGTAAGCCCAAAAGTAGCCAGTTAAAATTATTCTTTTGCTTAAGTAGCAATGACAGTGGAAAATGTTGAAAAACTGCATCTCCGCAGAGCTCTAAAGTTTTATGCAGAAAAAGTTAATATGTAATAAAAGGGTCTAAGAACCTAAAGGTAGAAGACAAATTAAACTATCAAGCAGACGGTAGCTTTTAAAAAAATTTATTGTGTATATTTAAGATCCACAATATGATGTTATCAAGTATATGAAGACAGCAAGATGGTTACTATAGTGAAACAAATTAATATATCTATTCATCATCTCACATAGTCACCACCCCCCCAAATTTTTTTTTTGTAGCCCAAGCAGCTGAAATCTATTTGTTTTGTAGACATTCCAAATACAGTACAGTTGTATTTCCTATAGTCCTCATGCTGTGCATTCAATCTAGGCTAGTTAATTCTACATATCTGTGACTTGGTAACATCTAACCTACATCTCCCTAATTTTTTCCCTCCCATCCCAAGGTTTTTATCCCTCTGTATTTGCTTCACTGGGGTGGAACACAGCTCTTAGAGGAAGAACAACTGGTTTTAGTACCATCTGTCCCAGAACTAGTCATGAAATTGAGTTTTTCATGACTGAGTCTTCAGAAGGTGATTTTAGGAATATTGACCTAGAGATTGTTTTGTAATAAGTCACGAGTACAACCAACAAACCCAGTCACAGACATCCATGTTTTCAGACTTAAGATCTTTAGAATTTTTCATTACCATAGTCTGAGTTTCTGAACCAGAAAAGAATCTTAATGGTGATGATAATGAAATGTTGCATTTGAATCATAAAATTCCAATGCATTTTGTACTCTGAATTTCAGGGGCCAACTCTTGGGGTTTAGTGTTATCTTGTTTCACGAACTTAGTGCTTCACCAGAAGCCTCTTAGATGATTTGTGTGAAAAACAAGGGCTAGCAGGTGCCTCCATTATGCTCTAATTACTTAGAAGTTAGACTTATTGTATCTCTCACTACTAAGAAGTACAAGGAACTGTCGGGATGCATGTACACAGCAACTTTCATTATCTGTATTTAAAATCCAGTGTCTGCTTCTTTGTGAAAGGATAGCGTGATTTAAATTTCCAAGGTCACCAGGATGCTCAGTCTCTTGGTTCAAGCTGCAGGTTTGTATAAGCTGTCACCTTTTGTTTGGGGAAGAACACCGTTTACATTGAAATTGTTGCTGCCTCACAATATCTAGCACACATGGCTAACACATAGAATACCACTAAATGTTTGATGAGTCTAACTGAATTAGATTGCCCTCTGATAATAAGTGGTAGGTAGGTGAAGAATAATTCTGTTCACCAGCCAAGCTACATTTGTTCTGCTGTTTTGGGAAGAGGTGGACAGACTTTTCTACAGACTTGCTTTTCAGTTTGCAATCGAATACTAGGCCAGACTCTAGGTTTGTGCCTTGGGATAGTTTAATTTGTAATGCTAATTCCAGATAAAATAACTGTTTAAATATAATATTCTCTTTGGCAACAAGATTTTGACCCTTGCTTTCTGCTACTCAGCTCTCTTCTGAGAATTTGGCTCCTCTCTGGCACCTATGATTAATTAGTTCAGACACCTATTTGAATAGACCATCACCATAAAACCAATCCAACTTCGTTGACCTCAAAGTCACCAAACATATACACAAATTTTGGGGATAGGGTTGGAAAAATCAAATAAAAAGGAGAACAAGGCTGGCAGTGATTGGAGATAGAATGGGAATTTGGCCAAAAAAAAAAAGGGAGGGTACATGTAACTAAAACATCTGGTCTGGAGTCACCAGGTAAGAAAGGTGTGGGATGAAGAGATGTCATCAAACATTTCAAGGCCAGGCATATAGAAGGTGAAGTATTAATGGATGGAGTAGCATAGCACAACCAGGTCTTCAAATTACTGCAAGGAAATGAGGGCTAAAACCAAAAAGGAAAGACTAAGACATGAAAAAATACTTAGTTTTACTGATATCTGGAATACTTGAGGCCATATGGCTTAACAGAAATAGAGTGATAACGTGGCTTGTTGCTAAAATCAATTATAAGTAGCAAAATATCATTAATCATTTTATGACTGAATATAATTAGATTTGCATTATAAATAGGATAGCATATATTATGGAAACGTGTAAGACACTCGTGCGAACTGCATCAGGGCTTACATTATTGAGAAGATAGAATTATGGGAGAAATAACAATTAACCATGCTAAATTAAAAAAAACCCTATGTGTAATTACTGCCCACTTTAGATCTTGATATGATCTGTATTATCATCCACACTGCCTTTTAAGAGTTTATTTTAAAAGTCTGGCTATAATTCGGTGTTTTTCCTTATTTTTGTCTGGATAACTTTTGTATTTTCCTTATTTCTGTTATCTGCTTTTGTTGGCAGTAATGATTGGAGTTGGTTTGTGGTCTGAATTGGGGAGAATTTTCATTTTCTACTTAGTATTTGCCAGCCTTTTATTTTAAAATAAAGGCTTTTAACCTATGCATGGCCTGAGAAAAATAGGAGTTTAGTACAATGAACTGGGCCGTTTATTTATTTGCATTAGTATTCCTCTCCCAGTTATACAGTATTCACAGTGAACTGCTTTGCTAAATTACTTCCTTTTGTTCCTTCAAATTGTATTCTCTTTAAATATGTTCCCAGTAGTAAGGAAACCTGCGAGTAAGAAATACGATTTATGATGTCAATGGTAAGCCTTCATTTTGTCATATTACCATGTTAAACACACAAAAATACTCCCATTATCCCTAGCACTGGCTTGTCATATTAGTCAAGTTCTTTAATACTAAGTATTATCTAGATCTAATAGGAATGTGAAGCATCTTTTCATTTAGCATTTATACCTCTAGAAACAAGAGGATTTGATTGGCTTTGTTTATCATCTTTCAACATAGAGCAACTTTATTGGGTAGAATTTCAGGCCAAAGTCCTGCAGAGATGGTTCCCTTCATTTTCTCCTGCTCCATTCCGTTTGTTTTTGACTAGTGCACTGGCTATTGCTGCCATCAGTTGTGGTCAAAGGACTGATGTTGGTTTCACTCAATATACGTTTGAAAGCATTATTGGCAGGAAGGGACTAGTTCTGACCATTTTCCTTAAGAGAACATTGAGCTTGGCAGTCTTCTGAGATTACATGGAGTTCCCTTCAGGATGTCCTGTAAAAATACCATTTTCCATTAAGATCATCTTTCTTAATCTTTCTTAAGTCAGTTAACTTAATTAAGTTGGTTTTCTTATTTAAATTAGTCAGAAAATGTGGTGGGAATGGAAGGATTCTGGGAAAATTGTTCTATGTTAAAGTAATAAAATCTAAATATTTTCCTATTAAGAGACTAGTTTCCAATTTCATACCGTCTTTCCTTGAAATCATACACATTAAATCTGTGTGTGTTGCATTTATAAAGGAGTTGGTGGGTATTGTTTTATAAAAGCTAAAGTTTCAGGGCTCATTATATCTGCGATCTGTAGGCTCAGCTGTGAAATGTCTGAAGTATGGAAACCAGGACTTGTTAAAGACTCGTGAATTTCAGATGATAGCTCTTGGGTGGGAGTCGAGAGAAACCTTCCCTAAGTTTAGAGTTCAGTTTTACGACTATAAATAAAAACACTGCCTTTTTTTTTTTTTTTTTTTTTTTACAAGATACTCATAGGGAACAGAACAAATGTAAACCACTGGCTTTCCTCCAGCAGTTTTTGCTTTTTTAATGGAATATGTTATGAGGCAGTTAGCAGGAAACAACTGACATACCACATTTTTGGGCAAGGGAGGTGGTAAAACAGTGTGTGGGAAGGGAGAATCTCCTTGGATATTTCAGCAGTCACATAAAACTGAATTCTAAAGGGAGTTGTCTGGTTCCGTTGTCACATCCTGAAAGAGTCGTGATGTGCTCTGGGAGGAAGTTTCCAGCGGGTTTAAAAGAGGGTTTTGACATCCAAGCCACAAAAGGTGTGGGGCTTAGCACTTCCACTCACCTAGTCACACCAAATTAAAAACAGAGGACTGGGGAGAGGTAACTTGATCACTCTAAATAATGCAGGGACAAAAGGTTAATTACTGAATCTCCCTGGCCGTCTGCACACACGTTTAACTTTTGAGAAAAATGGTAAGCCGTATCATTTTGATGACGGCAGGAGAAATACACTCATGTTTATGGGATTTGGGAATAAAGTGGCCACTGATGGAATGCTTATTATCTGCGTCATGCTGTGTGACAGCGCTTTTCAGTATCACAAAGAATCCGCCCATACCTTTTGTGTTGAGTCTTATCTCCATTTACATAGATGAGAAAACGAGTCCAGAGAGATTAACCGATTTATTTAGGGTCTCGCAAGTAGGAAGAAGCCCATCCATCTGGAATTGGGACCCCAAACTGACTGACTTAAAGCCCAAGGTGCTTTCAGGGACCTGGAAACATTTATTTACTATTGTTCCAGGAGCAATGAGAGTCTTCCTCATGGAGCTATTGTGGAGAACAGCTCACTAATTAAAAGGGTATTAAGCAACTAGTAAATAAAAATTTAGTGCTTCTTTTATTTGTTCAGCAACACCTGCCTTGAGCTGGTGCCATGGGTATTCTGTGTAAGGCAGAAAATACGAGAATAAATAAATAAGTCACGGTGTGCACCTTCACTAAGCTTGTTGATTAGGAGGGAGATGGAGTTATGCATGAACATCACAATATCATACAAAAAGGTTAGAACACGGGAGACTCAGATAAAAGTGCCACGAGTTCCAACTAATGTCATTTGTTTAAATGTCTTCTGGCATTTTTCTTTGGAGCCGGAGTCTCACGCTGCCGTCCAGGTTGGAGTGTAGTGGCACGCTCCTGGCCACCGCAGCCTCGACCTGTTGGGCTCAGGCAATCCTTCTGCCTGAGTCTTCCAAATAGCTGGAACCACAGGCGTGCGCCACCACGCCCCACTGATTTTTTGATTTATTGTAGAGACGAGATCTTATCATGTGGCTTAGGCTGGTCTCGAATCCCTGAGCTCAGGCAGTCCTCTTGCCTCGGCCTCTCAAAGTGCTGGGATTACAGGAGTGAGCCACCGCGTTCGTCGTGTTCTAGCATTTTTTAATTGAGGTCAATTTGATACACAGTGAAATGTACAAACCTCAAATGTACCATTTAATACATTTTGATCAGTCTACACAAGTGTGTAATCGATACTCAGCATGAGACTTAGGACATTTCGCTATCCTAGAAAGTCCTTCTGTGCCCTGTTCCCAAGGTTTCCCAGCCCTTAGTAACCTTTATTCTAATTTTCATCATGGTAGAATTTCAACCTGAACTTCAAACAAACGCAGTCACTTAGTATTTTTTTTTTTTGGTCTGGTTGTTTTCTCTCAACATAGTGCCTTGAAGATTCACCCATGTTGCTTATTGTATCCATAAATCCTCTTTTTGTATTGCAGACAAATATCCTATTGTATAAATATACCACAATTTGCTTATTTATTCTTCTTTTTGTGGATATTTGGGTTGTATCCAGTTTTTTCTGCCTGTTGTTATTTGGCATCTAGCCCTTTAACTTGAGCAGTGGTCTTCTTTTTGGTTATATCAGCTATTTATATATTCATTTATTTATTCATTTCACTTATGTATTCATTCATTTGTTATATATGCAAATACCATGATCATTATCCAATATCTCAAGGTACAATATACATTTAGAGCGAGTTTTTTGGTTATTAACAGTGGAAAAGATGCTCATATTTTTAATAGTCTTTTTGATGCTTTTAGTTTTTTTGTTGATTTCTTGTGAGATCTGATTAGACTTTCATTGATTTTGCAAAGTGTGGTTGGTATGTACAATCAGTGTGGCCAGTTAGTCTGCCATACTAGGATTAACAATAACGTAAAGTCTTAGCGGGGTGCAATGGCTCATGCTTGTAACCTCAGCACTTTGGGAGGCTGAGGCAGGAGGATTGCTTGAAGCCAGAAGTTTGAGACCAGCCTTGGCAACAATGCAAGACTCCATCTGTACAAAAAAATAGAAAAATTGGCCACGTGAGATGGTGAGTGCCTATAGTCCCAGCTACTTGGATTGCTGAGATAGGAGGAACACTCGAGTCCATGATCGCTTGAACCAAGGCTGCAGTGAGCATAGATCTTGTCACTGCATTCCAGCCTGGGCAACAGAGTGAAACCCCGCTTCAAAAAATAAAAAATAAATAAAAATAGCATAAACTCTGGCAGAGGGGGGCCTGTTGTAAGCCACTTGCCCATTTTTTGGAGATTTAATTTAGTTGGCACCGGATAATACAATTTGTAGATTTACTTGTTGGTTAAAATTGAATAATGTAATCTGTAAGTCCACTTTCTGGTGCAAATGTAGACTGAGGATGCATCAGAAAGATGCAAACAAATGCATGCATGAGGTTGCCTCTGTCCCATTTCTCCCGATGATAAATGTTTCACTCTTTCTCCAGGACATGAGGACTGTAGGTGACATGAACATCTGACATTTACATCACCCTAATGGGGGCACTAGTGTCAATCTGTATATTAGAATCTTGGAAAGCTCAATCACTTATTTTCTCTCTTTAAATATAAAAAGCAGAGGTGATTAGGAAGGCTAACACTGTCTACACTCAGCATGGTGCCTTGGTTGACTCATATCCTGGGGTGCATGCACTCTACTTTGTAGACCCCTGATCTAGAACATGAAACATTGGAAAGATGGTGGGCCAGTTAGCAGCAAGGATGTTCACGTTTTCTCATTCCATTACATGTACTGACTCTCTGTAGAAAGCTAGATGAGCCACTCCATGTTTCTGGAGATTGTTTTCAAGATGGGAAGCTTGGACTAAATACCTCTAAGGTTTCCCTGTCTCTCACATTGCGTGATGGTGACTTCCTTGTCTTTGTCACTTTCTCAAGGGACCCATCTTTTCGTAATATAATCTCTCTCTTACTATAACAGTGCCCCCTTGTAGACTTTTTAAAAAATTATTTTATTTTTAAAATGTGGGGTACAAATGAGGGTTAGGTACATACACAGTCATCGTTACAGGTAAAGTGTGGGAAAATCATCAAAATGTGAGCTGGTTGTGGTGACGTATGCCTATAGTCTCAGCGACTCAGGAGGCTGAGGCAGGAAGGGCGCCTGAGTCCGGAAGATCAAAGCTGTGGTGAGCCATAATCATGCCACTGCACTCGAGCCTGGGAGACAGAGTGGAAATCCTGATTTTTTTTTTTTAAATCTTGTTGCAAAAGGTGTGATGGACGCTCTGATGAAAACAGTATGTAGGACTCTAAGATAGCCACGTCCAGGGCCACTCAATTGGTAAGATTCTGAGGCAAAAGTCCAAAAGTCAAGGTTGAGAGATGAAGAAAATTTTGTGCCGCATATGCTCATTGTTTTAGAAAATTTCGGCAATGACAGTAGAGCACTTAGAAGTAGGTAGGGTTACCGCGGGGAGAAGGTCTATCTTACTACTTCCTTGACCAAGACTTCATTCTCCTTCTGATGCTAACTAGTAACTAGTTACTTATCCAACTGCTGATCTTAAAGAGGAAGTTCAGCATAGGTTGAAATATTATTACAATGACTGGCATCTTAGAGTATTTCGAATCTGGCCATCATCTCACCATTGGGTATTTGAACTATTAACTTGATGAAAATAGGATACTCCATTCATTCAACGAAGATTTAAGACACAGCACTAGAAGAGTGAAGTAAGATTTGAAAAGGAAGCTGAGTTGAATTTTGATCAGATTGAATGTCAGGCTGAAGTGTTTGGGCTTTATTTTGTAGCTAATGGGGAACCATCGATACTTTTTGAGTAGGGCTGGATCTAATTCTAAAATCATGTTTTTTTAAAAAAAATAGGTTATTGGTTATGCTGAAAATGAAATACAGGAATTAAAAACTGAGCCGGGCTCGGTGGCTCAGCCTGTAATCCCGCGCCTTTGGGAGGCTGAGGTGAGTGGATTGCCTGAGCCCGCGGGTTCGAGACCCGCCTGGGCAAGCAAGACCTCATCTCTACAATAAATCAAAAACTTAGCCGGGCATGGTAGAGCACGCCAGCTACTCGGAAGGCTGAGGCGGAAGGATCGCCGGAGCCCAGCAGGTCGAGGCTGCAGTGGCCGGGAGC
The DNA here is from genome assembly GCA_963574415.1 of Tarsius wallacei. NCBI lineage: Eukaryota > Metazoa > Chordata > Mammalia > Primates > Tarsiidae > Tarsius > Tarsius wallacei. The sequence continues at coordinate 28,636 of CAUYQG010198050.1, read as the reverse complement.
GGCCACTGCACTCCAGTCTGGGAGGCAGAGTGAGACTCCAACTAAAAAAAAAAAAAAAAAAACTGAAGCAAAATTCCTATAGGAGAGAGCAGACATATAGTGCTGGGAGCATGTGGAATTGGAAAATTAAACTAGAGGGAAAAAATATACACAAACTGGTGACTGAATATAAAAAGGAAGAGAAAGTGTCAATGATGCTACTGAAATAGTTTAAAAATAACTTCCTCTGAAATGGCATTTAAATTAAGTAATTATAAATTATATGTATTTATATCACATATATGCATGATATATGTTTCCATATTTTGTTGATTATTTAAATTCTAGCAAAGCTAAATTTCCTGAAGGGGAATTATTCTTCAGCAAAAGAACCATGAACAGTATACAAATGAAAAACGTGAAGGCTTGCTCCCAATGTCTTCTTTCCACCCCCACTGGCAGTGATGTAATAAGGAGCTATTAATATTTTAGATGTCACCAGCTACTCATGCAAACGACATTAATTTTGTTGAAAATGGTCATTAGGAGAGTTAATTATTTTTAAAGTGTTAACTGATTATTGTGTAAGTACTATGTATTCACTAATTATTATTCCTTTCCATTAATTATAGATAATTACTTAATTCCTAAAAGCAGATGATTCTTGTTTTACCATGCTGTTCACTTCTGTTAATTTGGCTTACCAGATAATCCTTTGTACGAATACAGAACCAGACACTTGAGTGTTCGGAGTCATTTGATAAACATTAACTAGCTAATCCTAATGACTTGGTATCAAAATGAAAAACTCTTTCTTGCTAGCTTGTGTCTTACAGTTACCATCAAGTTGACAATTGAATAGTATCTGAATAAACACAGATAATGAACCCGTATAGAATGTTTGATAATTCATGGGAATTAGTCCACTTCCCCAGTGGGGGAAGGAAAATAAATCACACCTGAGATATGGAATTATCCTGCTTATCCTGTAAATACAGAAACTTTAAAAATCACAATTTCAATGCGAAGAAGAAATAAGCAAATGTAGACAAACATTATTATAAATCAGGTAGAGGGAGTCTTATTTATATTCAATCTTATGTCTACGTGCACAATCCTGAATTAATTTACAGATCAATCTAATTTTGGGACACAGTCTGATACAATTTATTGTTCCTCATAAATACAAACAAATGTTGTATGAAACAATTTAATATTGTGCTATTTAATAATGTAGTATTCTTTTTCCTATTTTCAGCATGTTCGTCTTTTTCCTATTTTCAGCATGTTTGTACCCCCAAATGTTAAAATGATGGTTTATGTGTCATCAAATTCTGTCTGTTATTCAAAACAGCATGTTGCCTTTTTCTTATACTTGAATTCCAACTGACTATAATTTCAACTCTGATTATAATTTCAACTCTATTTGCAAGTATCTTTTTTTTCTCTCACAATAATACCATCAACTTTTTATAATGGAAGTTTAGAAGAAAACCTCCTTTTCTGAAGGTATTTAAGAAAGCAGATTAGTGGGCAATTCACCATGAAATGAAATAAAGTAGTTTTGCCTTATATGTTTAGTCATTGTGGTATATTAGGATATGTTTCAAATATTATTTTCTACCCTCTGATAAATACACTGGGGTAATACACAACTATATAAATATAGTAATTTTATATAAATGAGTAGTTGAATTTCAGCTTAGAAAGAACAAAAGAACTAGTTTACAACCCAAGAAACATTTCAGTTGCAGAATATATGAATTAAAAACTCACTGTTCTCATTTGTTAGGGTCAATAAGTCTGAATGCTGCTGATTGTCATATAAGGAAGTCATCTTGCTTAAGTTAGAAGAATAGCATTCATCTTAAGAAAATGAGTGGTTCCAGTCCAGTAATATGCAGCCAGGTAAAAAGAAAGTAAAATAGTTTATTTCTTACACATAATCATACAATTTAGTTAGAATGAACAGGAGAACCAAACTGTTTGCTGTAGTAAAAAGTGCACTAGATAAAATGACATTTGCTTGAAAGAGTTTTTCTAATTGTAATACAGTCTACTATTCTGACTTATAATTATCATTATTATATGTCATTAGATATGGGTTCTAATCCCAGTTCGGCAAACTAATTAGCCGAGAGGTCTTGGGCAAGTATTTTATCTCCTTTTGACCTAAATCTGCTATACTCTAAAGTAATATAATTAAACTAGATAATCTCTAAGGTTTCTTCAAATTTAAAAATGCTATGATATTAAAGTTCAAATAAATATGTAGCAGCTTAGAGGTATTAAAAAAACCATATAATTAATAAGAACTCTAGAACCAGATCCATTTACAAGTGATCTATAGGTGTTAAAAATTTTTCAGGTGGGTGTAGTGTCTCCCACCTGTAATCCCAGCATTTTGGAAGGCCAAGGTGAGAGGATTGCTTGTGCCCAGGAGTTCAAAATTAGCCTGGACAACACAGTGAGACCTCATCTCTACAAAAAAATTTAAAAAATTAGCCAGGTGTGGTGGCACACACCTGTAGTCCCAGCTACTTGGGAAACTGAAAAGGGAGGATTGCTTTAGCTCGAGTGTTTGAGGCTGCAGTGAGTCATAATAGTCCGACTGCATTCCTTTGCAGGCAACAGGGTGAGATTGTGACCAAAAAAAGAAAAAACAAAAAAAAAAAAAAAAAACTCAGCTCTGTAAATTTAGGTATGTCTGTTCATTCTTGTTGATTTTTTAAAAATATAGACATGTGTGAATGATTTACTCTCTACATTTTAAAATGTTAGATTCTCCCAATTTAGTGACTATAACAAGTGGGATTAAGTTTCTAAGATAATGAAACTTTCACTTCTCAATTTTATTTTCCAACATTACTTTTTCTTTGTCACTGTATAGCAGAACCTATTTTAATGTGAAATACAAACTTATTTAATGGACTTGACTGGATTTCACAGACTTAGTGTGATTTTCCTAGACTCCTAATTACCACAGAGACATCTCTGAAAAATATTCTTTTTTGCCTTTTACATAGTTTGAGGAAAGTAGATGTCTATTATCTTCTGTATGAAGTTACCCTGTGATTTGGTATCTTGAAACTCTTAATTGAAACTGTCCATTTTCCGGCAGATAACTAAATAAAAAAATTTTCCAAGGACGAATGCAATAGCTCAAAAATGGAGTCACATCCATTCAATTAAGAAAGAATGAAGAGAATATTCTTCCCCTACCTCTTTGTTACTCTTTAGCTAACACCTAGTTAAAGTGTATGGTAAAATGCTTAAAAATTAATGGTGTTTATTACATTATTTTTTCACTTGTATTTTTATAACACCATTTAAAACTCACAACTGATCCTAGATGCCTTTATTTAAAGGCAATTTGGACTAGTCTCTAGATCATATTTTTTTTCCTGCATTTCTTTAGTTAAAATTGCCAAGTGAATGAGAAGAAAGATGTCGCATATGTGATATGGATGTATTTTCCAGGGAAAGGGGGTAAGATAGAGATAAGTTTTGTATTCAGAAAAGCAGAGCTAGTGAAAATTTTAGGAAATACCACTTTTTCGCTCTATAACTGTATTTTTCCTTTTGGGAAAAATGATATAATTTCCATATTCTAGGTAGTAGAATGAAGTCTTAGATTGTATGAGGTGGCAAGTCAATGCAAATTTCTGGAAAGATGCAAAGCTAAGAAGAAAGCAGTTCCCCTCTCCTTTTATTTTTACTTTGAGCAAAATTTTTTAAAGTTTCAAAGGCACATGATCATGATAGAATTGCCACAGGGTGGTGGAATTAGCTCCCAAAATGTATAGTAGTTCCACTGGTATAAGTACCAAACAGTGACCCATTTCTATAGAGAAATGAGAGTTCATTTGGGCATCTGCTAAGATGTCTTGGTATGGATCAACTGAAACTAATTCATTTGCCCAAAATTACTATTAATCAATCAAAACTAGACCATTTATGCCTGGAAATAATTTTAGTAGCAGAATCATTTTTTCTCCCATCAAAATTACCTTACTCAGAACTCAAGCTATAGAATAGATATAAGTGAGGTTTTATATGTATAAATTAACTTTATATTTAACTTCATATTTTTACATTTGCTTGTTGTAAAGTCAGCATTCAGAATAATTTTCAATCCACAATATTTGTAAATATAAGTATAACCACTGAATTAAAGGCAGAGGTTGTTAAGATAAAAACCAAAATCATCTATATGTTGTTTATAAGAAACTCACTAGGAAAATAAAGCCATTGCTATGTTAAAGGTTACAGAATAGAAAAGATGAACTATGCAAACATGAAACATAAGGAAGTTGGTGTGACTATACTAGTATTAAAAAAAAGTGACTTCAGAAGGAAGAATATTACCAGAGTTAAAGAAGAATATCACATTATAAGAAAGTGGTCCCTTCAAGAAGATACAAGAATTTCAAATATAAATGCACCTAATAACACAGATTCAAAAAACCAACAGAAGTAATATCAAGAATAGACAAATCTACAATTACAGCTGAAGATCTCAACCCTCAGTTTCTCACTGTGTTCTCACATGGCCTTTTCTCTTTGTACATATGTTCTTGCTGTTTCTTCCTTGTCCTTAAAGGACACCAGTCCTATCAAATTAGGGCCCTGCATTTATAACCTCATTTTTTTCTTAACTATCTCTTTAAAGGTTCTGCCTCCAAATATGGTCACATTGGATATTAAGTCTTCAACATATGAATACTGGGTGGACAAAAGTCAGTTCACAATATTCCACTCTTTGGCCACCAATATTCATGTACTTCTCTAATGCAATATGTTTACCCAAAGATGATTAATTTTATGCATCAACTTGACTGGGTTAGGGATACCCAGATAACTGGTAAAACATTATTTCTGGGTGTACCTGTGGAGGAGATTAGCGTTTGAATCAGTAGATTGAGTGAAGCGGATCTATCCTCACCAATGTGAGTGTCATCATTCTAACTTTTTGAACCAAAAATAGAACAAAAAGGCAAAGAAAGGGTGAATTTTCTCTCTTTTTGAGCTGAGATGTCCATCTCCTTTTGCCTTTGGACAATCAGAGCTCCTGGTTCTGCAGCTCTCAGACTTATACCAGTAGTCCCCCAGTTTCTCAGACCTTCTGTTTCAGCATGGGGATGACACCACTGGCTTCCTCAGTTCTCAGGACTTTGGACTTAGACTTGATGATGCCACTGGATTTCCTGGTTCTCCAGCTTGCAGATGGCATGTCATGGGACTTCCCATCCTCCATAAATACCTCATCCCAATAGCCCAATAGTTTTAATTCATTTCAGTATACATTCAAAATCCAAAGTCTCTTCTAAATATTGCCTAAATCAGGTATTGGGGAGATTCAAGGTATGCATCATTGTGGGGCAAAATTACTCTCCAACTGTGTACTTGGGCTTCCAAAATACAATGGTAGGACAGACATAGGGTAGACATTTTCACTCCAAAAGGTAGATATAAGAAAGAAGAAAGGAGTGATGGGTCCCAAGGAAGTCTAAAACTAACAAGGCAAATTTCAAATATAATTCTCTTTGATTCAATATCCTACCCTCTGTGCCCACTGGACAGCAATGTCACCCCAATTACCCTGGGCATTGGCCCTGCCTCTGTGGTTTTACAAAGTGACCTAGCCCCTGAGACATGGGCAGTGGCAACTTGCCTATGTACCCTATGAAGCCTGGAAGAAACAGCCTAACTCCCTGGGCCTGTGACAAGAGTGACAGCTCTGATGGTTTCTGTATGACCTTCAAGGTCATTCTTCCCTTTTTTAAAAGATAAACTGTATTTGAAGTTGGATAGCGCCATTGTCCTATCCTGTAGAACTGCATACATTCAACAGGCTTTCCTCATTCTGTCTCATTTTCTCTGTCCCCTTTAGTCAGAGCTCACAGTGTTTCTGTTGGTATAATCCCATATTTATTTCTGGCTTCAGGTAAGATGACTGATTAAATCTATAGATAATCTCTTTATGAGGTGATTGCCAGCTACACCTTTGGTATTTCTTCTAGAACATACTTTATACTTTTTTTGCAGTATAAATATGTGAGCAGTTTACAGATCTTCAAGTTCTGGTCCTTTTTTGTTTAACAATTCTTTCAACTCATCTTTTTGCTTTTTTATTTGACTATAAACAGTAAGGAGAAAGCCTTAATACTTTGCTTAAAAATCTCCTCCATTAAATATCCAAGGTTTTAACTCTCTGCCTTCTACAAAACATGAGAACACAATCAGCCAAGTTCTTTGCCATTTGCAGATACCAGAATGAGCTAACCTTTGTCATACTCAGACAAAATAGGGCCAGAAAAGCATGAAGGAGAGGAGGTTTATGCATAAGATCTGTTTTCTGGGACTTTCTAAAACACCCACAAGAAATCCTTTTAAGCTACTCACACATCTCCTGCTTTGGTAAGGTTTACCTTGTGGCTTGCCATTCCATGCAGTCTATAGTATAATCCTTATTCTCATTCCTGAATAAATTCAACATACCTGGAGATAATTTTCTCTAGCATCTTTTTCTAATGCTGACAGTAGTACGTATCACCTTTCCTCAAGTTTTCAAGAACATATTCCTCATTCTCATCTGAGACCTCACCAGAAGCACCTCAATGTTCCTACTTCTGCCAACATTCTGTTTACGAGGATATATGTATTCCCTAAAGACAATAGAAACTTATAAATGGCTCTACAAAAAATCTAAAAGTTAGCTGGGCATGGTGGCATGTGCCTCTAGTCCCAGCTACTTGAGAGACTGAGGCAGAAGGATCACCTGAATCCTTGAGTTCAAGGCTATGGTAAGCTGTGATTATGCCACTGCACTCCAACCTGGGCAACAGAGTGACACTCTGACAAATAATAAAATAAAATAAAATCAGAAACTCATTTTTATGTCTTCCGACCTAATGTCTTTTTTCCTTCTTTCTCAGGTTTCTTACTTTTTTTTTTTTTTAACTCCTTTTCTTTCTCTTTTTTTCCCTTCTTAGGGTTTTTTTTTTTACTCTTTTTTTCTTACTCCTTCTTTTATTCTTGCTTTCTTCAATTTTCTCACTTTTCTCTGATGGAGGCAACATGACATAGGAAGGCACTCCTAAATGTCTACCTGTTCTTGAGAACTTCCCAGGTTAGATGCTGGTTAGCCTGTGGTGGTGACAGGGAAATACAGATTTGGCATTTTGTGCTTCCATAGGATCTAGCTGTGGGTTTGTCTTCACTGTGACTGGCACGAGGCAAAAATGAGAAACAAGGTTGAGTTGAACCACATAATCATTCTGATGGGCATTCATTTTTAAGTTTGTCCAGAAAGAAGATGAATTTGTGAATTGCAGAATACTGAGTCTTTTGAGTAAGAAGAGAAAGCATAAAATGAGATGCGATATAGTTTTATATGCAATGTTGAAATTTGACCTGCATTATTTTTCCAAGACATTCTTATTTTTGGATGTGACATGCAATTATTTAGCTTAGACAAGTAGGTTCTTGGGGAAGAAGGAAAAAAAACTGAAACCAAAATAAAGTGACAGCAGTTTTAAAAGATATCAACATGACAGTTTTAGAACAGGTAAAATAAATGAACTCCATTATTAAGACAAAACAATATGATAATTAGTGTGAGATGGAATTTACCAAAACTTATCATTCCACAGTAGATTCTGTTTCATATACCATTGCCCATGACAGAATGGCATGCAGACGAACTGTTGAGGGCCTTAAGGAGAAGACAGATGCCACCCTGCATGCCACCCAGATTGAAGAGAAAATGTATTCACCGCTGAATTTTTCCCAAACTAAAAAGAAAAACAAACAGATAGATACATAGATAACAGCACAGCTTATAAAGACAGGTTCTTATTTTAATTGGAAACAGTTCTACTCTCAGAAGATTTGTCAACCAAAGCACACAAATTGAATATTGCTTATTTTATTGCAATTAAGTCATGAGTGGACATTTTCCACACTATCCCTTAAGAAATAAACAATAAGGTAAGTTACTTTTTACACTATTTATTTTCCCAATATGAAACTAATTAGTGAGCTCATTCTTTTAACAGCTGTCCCTGTCGTTCAGGATTTTTCTAGGAAGATTAGGGCCACTGGGTGGAAAATAGAACTTAAACATCTAATAATAATAATAGAAAACCCACAAAGCATGTCTGAGGAATTAAGTAAAAATAATAAATAAGTCATTTTACAAGAGTTCAGTGATCTTGAACTTCCTAGTCCACTTAGCCACATTGAGGTTGTATTGGTTAGTGTCAGTGGGAAATCTTACCCTAAAATGCAAAAATATTAGCAGTGAGTCAACCTCAAAGGGTTCACAATGAGTTTGAATAAGTATTCTGAGTTCAAATGTCTATTGGGATCTTAGTTAAACCTCTACAATCTTCTAGGGCAGACCAAAAACTTAGAGGGCTGGCGTTTTTCCAGTATTGCTTCAGCCTCTTCTGTTCCTATCAGAATGTTAATTTCTTATTTCCCAAATCCCTTAAGTTTAGTGTCTTTTCCATTTATGCTCAGTGGGTGCTCCTTTTTTCACAGACTTAGGAAATTTGAAAGTAAATTTACATATTCAGAAGATACTCGGTGGTAGGAAAGAGGTAAAAATCTAATGTCAATTAGAACCTCTGATTTTGAGTGAATGTGAGAAACCAATGAGAAGATACAAGGTCAAGACTTCTCCAAATTCTACAAAAAAGCATGCAATAAGTAAAACCAGTGTCAAGTTAGCTGGTTTACATACACTGAGTGTCATTTGATGGGTCTTTGTAAAAGTAATTCCAGCTATTAGTTGGTTTGCATTGCCAAACATAATTTATTTATCTGTTACTCGGTAAATCAGAACGTTTTATATAATGTATCTTATATAATTTTTAAAAAATGGTTTGGGGCTTGGGACTTCTGAACATCAATATTCGTATTACTAGGCGGGCTCGGTGGCTCCGCCTGTAATCCCAGTGCTTTGGGAGGCCAAGGTGAGTGGATTGTCTGAGCCTGCGGGTTCGAGACCCGCCTGGGCAACTTGGCGAGACCTCATCTCTACAATAAATAAAAAAAAATTAGCCAGGTGTCGTAGCGCGCGCCTGTAGTTCCAGCTACTTGGAAGGCTGAGGCGGAAGGCTCGCCGGAGCCCAGCAAGTCGAGGCTGCTGTGGCCGGGAGCGGCCACTGCACTCCAGTCTGGGTGACAGAGTAAGACTCCAACTCAAAAAAAGAAAATTCTTATTACTAATCTTTTAGCCTTTTCTCATTCTACATAAGCCAAATCTTAAGGTAGACTCCTTTTTATCTTAGAGTAACTCTAGCCACGACAACCCCAAATTCCATGCTCGTGTGTTCAGAGGTGAGCAAATTAGGAAGATATGGGAAACAGAATGGGCTTTGTAAATCATTGATATTCATCTTTGAATATCATTGATATTCATCTATTTGCTTTTGCAGCTTCTAAAAAAACACTTGACTCAGGTAATAATCATGAATGGTTGATACAAATCATTAGATAAGATTGCTACAAATGTTCATGGGATACCAAATATCATCACAAAGATTGCTTGCAGCTCACCAAGGGAAGAGATGTAACTTTACAAAGGAGGTACAAGGCTGTAACCTACCCCCAAATAAAAGTTCAACGTTAGCATCACTGATAGTGTAGACGTTAGGTGGGTCTTACGGTGATGCCATCTGAGATGCACAGCACCACATATAATGTATCATTTATCATCATATCCCAACACAATGTTTGGCTCTTTTACTTCTTTTTTTTGAGTTGGCGTCTCACTCTTTGTTGCCCAGACTGGAGTGCAGTGGCACGTTCACGACCACTACAGCCTCGACCTGCTGGGCTTAGGCGATCCTTCCGCCTCAGCCTTCCAAGTAGTTGGAACTACAGACACATGCCACCATGCCCAGCTAGTTTTTTTGTGTGTGTGATTTATTGTAGAGATGAGGTCTCACCAAGTTGTCTAGGCTGGTCTCGAACCCCCGGGCTCAGGCAATCCTTTCGCCTCGGCCTCCCAAAGTGCTGGAATTACAGGCTGAGCCACTGCGCCCAGCCAATGTTTGGTTCTTAAGTGGTTTCAAAACATTTTTTGGAGTGTTGAGAGAAATTCAAGATGGAGTGAGTATTAAGTGATACAAAGAATTATCAAGTTTGTTAGGTGTGATAATAGTGTTTTCTAATGCAGGAAAATATTATATTTAGAGATTATGGATAGTGACATGGTGACTTATTTAGAGATGAAATGTAACGGTGTCTACATTTACTCCAAATTATTACACACAAAAATAGATCAAACAGCACAGTGATTGCTAGGTGTTAACGGTGATGGTGGGTGTAATTACTCAGGGATCTCCTGAGAAACAGAACCAGTGGGATGTGTGTAGCTATACACATACCTAATACCCATATACATACATACATACACATATGTGTATACATACACACATATGAGAGAGATTTATTTCAAGGAATTGGCTAACATGATTCTGGAAACTGGCAAGTCCAAAATATGCAGGGTAGAAGAGGGAAGGACCAGTGCTGTAGTTACAGTCTGAAGGCACTTGTGCTGGAAGGATTTTCTCTTGCTTAGGGAAGGTCGGTCTTTGTTCCATTCAGGTCTTCAACTGATTGTATGAGGCCCACCTACATTATGGAGGACAATCTACTTTACTCAAAGTTTGTGGATTTTGGCCGGGCATGGTGGCTCATGCCTATAATACCAGCACTTTGGGAGGCTGAGGTGAGAAGATTGCCTGAACCCACGGGTTCAAGGCCAGCCTGGGTAACTTGGTGAGACATCACCTCTACAATAAATAAAAAAATATTAGCCAGGCGTGGTGGTGTGTGCCTGTATTTCCAGTTACTTGGAAGGCTGAGATGGAAGGATAACCTGAGCTCAGCAGGTTGAGTTAGGAGTATGCCACTGCCCTCCAGCCTGGGCGACAGAGTGAAACTCCAACTAAAAAAAAAAAAATTGTGGATTTAAAAGTTAATCTTATTCAAAAACACATTCACAGAAACATCCAGAATAATATTTGACCACATACCTGGGCATTGTGGCCCAGCTAAGCTCACACATAAAATCAAGCATCACAATGTGTATATGGGAGTTTACTATGTTTCTGCTTTCCTGGTGGATTCGAAAATCTTCAAAAGAAAAGCTCTTCAAAATATTTAAAAATGTATCTTGTATTTATTTCTTATGAAATGGTAACAAACAAAACATTTGTTTCACCAGTTGTATGAAAAATTAAAACATGACTTCTGAGAATAGAGAAAAGTTTGTTATCACTGCATCATTGCTTTCTGTATCAGCCCTAATCAATGACACTTACACAGAGTTTTTTACAGCATTGCACAAAGAACAGAAAAGGAAAACAAAAAAAAATTGAAGGCTTTTTGATGTTTAATGTAGGAAAAACAGATGTGAGAGGTTCTGTGGTTTAGGTTTCTGGTATATTTTATGCTGCATCTATAAAGGAAAATGAAAAAAAATTCTAATCCCATAGAAACTTTCAAAAGAGTTTTTAAAATTGCAAGTCCAAATTAATTGGACTTAAAATGCTATATAGACACATTTAAACAGGGTTTAAAATTATATCTCATGGTCTCGTGGCTTGCAGTGTTGAGACACATTTTATCTTATTTATCTTTTTAATCTTTTTTTTTTTTTGAGTTGAAGTCTCACTCTGTCGCCCAGACTGGAGTGCAGTGGCCGCTCCCGGCCACCACAGCCTCGACCTGCTGGGCTCCGGCGATCCTTCCGCCTCAGCCTTACAAGTAGCTGGAACTACAGGCGCGCGCTACCACGCCTGGCTAATTTTTTGATTTATTGTAGACGAGGTCTTGCTTGCCCAGGCGGGTCTCGAACCCGTGGGCTCAGGCAATCCACTCACCTCAGCCTCCCAAAGGCGCGGGATTACAGGCTGAGCCACCGAGCCTGGCTTATTTATCTTTTTGAGTTGGAATCTCACCCTGTCACCCAGACTGGAATGCAGTACCACAGTCTCTACCAGCTGGACTCAGGCGATCCTTCTGCCTCAGCCTTCCAAATAGCTGGGACTACAGGAGTGCACCACCACATCTGGCTAATTTTTAAATTTATTGTAGAGATGAGGTCTTGCCAAATTGCCCAGGCTGGTCTCAAACTCCTGGGCTCAGGGAATCCTCTTGCCATAGCCTTTCAAAGTGCTGGGATTATAGGCGTGAGTCACCGCCTCTGGCCAAATTTTATTTTAATCATTTGAATATTCTCTTTCTAGTAATCACAAGAGAAGATTACCCAAACCATTCAGAATTCTTGGAGGAGAGCTGAGAAATAGTATGATTGCTCTTGAGATTTCTGACAGAGCGCAAGTGTAGAAAAAACAAACAAACAAACAAGCAAAACTCAGTATGTATGTTTTGTGATAATAACCAAAGCACTAAGTCAATGATTTTAAGAGAAATAATGCCTGAAGCAATGATTTAAAGCAAGACAATGGGAATGTTGGAAGAACTACAAGTAAGAATAAATTGTGCTCATTGGAGAAGTGTCTTAAGTGGGAAGAAAGTACCTAGCTGGGGCCACTGGGATAAGAGTCAGAAGCAGACAGGGAACAACATATCTTTTTGTTTTACCTCCTTCAGTTTCCCAAGGCTTCCCCTATTGGCAAAGTCTAATACGAAGCCTGCTGGTCAAAGCAGAAACGTGATTTACAGACTGACTCCCAGCCCCAGCATCACACAGAGCCGTCTAGAAGGTGGTGGTTGAAGTCTACTAAGCAGCGCACATGCCACTGCTATGGGGATAGTTCATATGATTAAGAATTGTAATTCAACCTCAAGCAAAATCATAAAGCGTTGGCTGTACTTGCCTTTACTTTTTCTCCTTAGGTTACCTTTGGCCGTTTTATATTTATTATTTCTTCCCTCAAAATGGAGGAGAGAATAAATGGAAAAGAGCAGATATAAGAATGCATAGAGATTATAGCATGAAGAGAGGATGAGAGACCAAATTAGCTTCTGGCGTATGCTCTGGAAAATGTAGATGTCTGGTGAACACAAATGTCTTCATCATCTTTAACACAGAATTTTCATGCTGATTAAAATTTATTCCAATGTATTAAGCATGGCTGAAAGCAGGGTTATATAAACTAGGGATTGGGGCATGATGTACTCCTGCAAGAACATTTCTTATTTTATATTAGCGAAGGGAGGTCTGCTTCATTAGAGTGAGTTGCTTATTTTCATTAAAAAAAATTTCTCCTCTTCTTCCATGAGGTGTTCCATGTTTGATCTGTGATTTTGAATAACAACAGCACATAGCCACATACCCCATGGATACATAGTTTAAGAAGCATGATAGTAAATCATTTATGCATACATCCCTTAAATATGTAAATGATGTGGGCTTTGTTAAGTACAGGCATGCGTTGCTTAACAGCAGGAATACGTTCAGGAATACGTTCTCAGAAACATGTTGCTGGGTAGTTTTGTTGTTGTGTGAACATCAAAGAGAGTACTTACACAAATCTAGACCGTCTAGGCTACCACACACCGAGGTTGTTACTGTACTGAGTACTGTAGGCAATTGTAACACAATGGTGAGTATTTGTATACCCAAACGTAGAAAAGGCACAGTAAAAATACAGCGTGAAAGATAACAAATGGTACACTCGAAGAGGGCACTTCCTGTGAATGGAGCATTTAGGATGGGAAGTGGTCCTGGGTGAGTCAGTGAGTGAATGTGAACGCCTAGGTCATTACCGTACACTACTGTGGACTTTGTAAGCACTGTACACTTGGGCTACACTAAATTTATTTTTAAAATTTCCTTCTTCAATAATAAATTAATATTTTTACTTTTTTTTACTTTTTTAAACTTTTTTTTTTTAAATCCAAAGACATAAACACATCCATTAGCCTAGGCCTACACAGGGTCAGGATCATCAATATCACTGTTTTCCACCTCCACATCTTGTCCTACTGGAAGATCTTTAGAGGTAGTAACATACAGGAAAGTGTCATCTCCTATGATAACAATGTTATTTTCTGGAACACCTTCTGACTGACCTGCTGTGACTGTTTTAGAGTTACCTGAAGAAAAAGTAGAAGGCGTGAACTCTAAAATATTGATAAAAGTATCATATGGTAAATACATAAGCCAGTTACAGAGTGATTTATTATCAAGTATTATCTACTGCACACAATTAAATGTGCTGTTCTTTGAAATGATATCTCATGTTCTCAGGCCTTGATTGGCAGCATGGTAGGGTTATTTACACCAGTGTCACTATAAATGTGAATAATGCATCGTGCTAAAACCTTAAGATGGCTATGACATCACTAGGCAATAGGAAATTTTCAGTTCCATTATAATCTTAAGGGATCACGGTCTTATATGTGATCTGTTGTTGAGTAAAATGCCAGTATGTGGTGTGTGACTGCATAAATGAAATGTGTCTATAGACCCACAGAGACACTCATATCTATCAATACGATCACAGGGGAAATTACTAGTATTTGGAGCTAGATAATAGAAAAATCACAGGATAATAATCTATCATGCTTAGCCCTTCAATCTGTGAAGTTTTGGGCAAGCCACCTGACTTTTTTGGGGTGTTGTCATCTTTCAGATGGTGGTAATGCCCAATCTGTGTAGAAAGTGCTCGAGTTACAACTCTGTGCCAGGCACTATACTTTAATAAATATTTACAACATTTCCATGTGATAAATATCATTCTTTTCATATAACAGAAAAGAAAAAAACTAAACCTTAAAAGGAAGAAGAAAAGGTAAGATCAAGATCACAAAACTAGAAAGTGACAATCAACATTGAACCAGCTATTCTCTCTTCAATGCAGAAGAAAATGATATGTGTGATTATATTTGTAAAATCTGAAGTGTTTGGAGTATATGGTTATACTTGTAAACTATACATGTATGAATTCAAGACAATTTCTTATTCAGCTTTTATAATTTTAAGTCAAGAAAGAGATTTAAAAAAATCTATCTAGCCCGTGGGCAACTAATCTCAACGCAACAGTTTAATCCTTGAAAAGGAACAGGCACTTCCCCGGCATGCTAATTTAGTTTGCTATGATTTGCTCTATTTTTTGACACGGGCTAAAATTATCCTAACAATCACTCAGTTTTTCACTTCCTGAAAGTTTTGTATGAGAGGAAAAACAATATTCATTATGATAACTTCAAAGTGTGTTTCATCCTCTAAAGAAACGAGAAAGCCTCATTCTTCCGATATAACCCATGGTCATACCATGTGTTTGGCAGTATGTTTTTTCACAGGCAATGTCCTCCTCCAACTCTATTTTTTTTAAAAATAAATTTTCTTTTTTTTTTTGAAACCAAATTCACAATTCATATATTTCATGCTTCATTTAATTTATCCTTTATCTGAATTCTATCAGTATTTAGAGTCAATGCTATGTGAATTATTATATACTATAAATCTCTTACATGTAAGAGATTTTATTATACTGGTTCTTTAAACTTTACCATTGCTATTGATATAAACTAAGCTTCAATATCTATTAATAACCTCCTTTTAGAAACTACACATAATATTTAAAAAGTTGAAGGGAAGGGTACATGAAAAATGATGAAATAATGTCTTTCATTCCTTCATTGAGTTTCTATAATCATTTCAGTGAAGATATTGAAATGCTGTAAATGAGTGAGATATGAGAAGGAATAAGTGATAAACAAATTACTTTGGAGAAAATGACTCTCTTTTAAAAGTAGATGGTGTATTAGCCACCAGAAGTCATCATTATCGTATGGTAATGACTAGATGAAGACAATTTTTTCTCTTCTTGTTCCACAGTTATCTCTCAGGGACAAAGAGCTATCCATTCCTCAATGTCACCACTATTACTGGTGCCAAACAAAAAAAACAGGGTAAAGTTTCTGTTTAAGTAGAAATACGGACTGCGTAAGTGTAAGCTTTTCCTCAATCAGTCAAAATTCAGGTCAATAAACCTGAACCATGTCTGAGTTGAACCCGTAGAACAGTCATTGTTGCAGCCAGGTCCAAACCAGCTTTATCTTTCAATAAGTGTACTTACCCGAATGAATCCAATCAGAAGGCTTATTCAATTCCAAGTGAAAAAATAAAAACCAAACTCTTAAAAAGTAAAATGGATCTCTGTTAATACATCTACCTTCACACTTTCCAGGGCTATCAGGAGAAAAGGAATTGTCAGAATAGATTGTGATCTTGATACCGCATTTTTAGAATCGGCTTATTCAGGTTGAAGTTAAGGCACTTTGCAGGGTAAACCGTAAAAGAAATTGCAGCCATTGCCCTCCTAAACCTTGAAAGAAATGGAGAATTTCTGTCTTTGGTGCTGTCAAACTGACACCATTCATCATCCTTGAATTGGTTTCTGGTTTTGAAATAAAACAAACCAGAGATCCTTCTTCAGAGTCCCACAATAAAGGCAACTCCCTGTTGTAGCTCATCTTGGTTTTGGAGCTGATATAAAAAAAAAAAAAAAAAAGGATTTCAAGTCCTTAATGCTCCCAAGACTGCAACTCGCGCTGGAGTCAAACAATCTCAAGGAGTTACTGAACTAGGTATTGATTGCAAACACAGGGGCTGTTTGTTATTTGATTTTTCAATTTCCAAGGAATGAGGTGAAATTCACATCACTTTCAAAAGAGAGCATGCTCTGGTTCCTGGAAGCCAGAGTTTACGTGACTTGAGTTCATTGGAAGAGAATAATTTATACTGGCATGAATAAATAATACAAGAGAGTTCTAACTGCCCAAACACGATATATAATACCCTGAGAAAAAATTTAGGTCACGTTGTAATGTCTTCTGTATTTTATGTTATGAGCATCTATAAAAACTAAATGATTTTGAAATCACCTAACCACTCAGGTTTTAAAAGTTGGATTTGTCAAACAGCATCCTGGCATTGGCTTGAGATACAGGGGAAGATTTTGTTGTAATCAACTGCCTCCTTGCTAAGCTTGTCTGGAAAGCAAGCTTGAAAGCCAATGACTTACAAAGGATATCAGAATGACATAGGGCCTTTTTACTGAGCCTCTCTCATGAAAAAGTAATAGATAAATAGCGAGTGAGTTTTCAGAAAACCACAGGCCAATTTATTTTGTGGGAGAGAGCAAATTTTGGAACCTTTAATTGAATTTGTAGATGGAAACCTCCCCAGCTGCTACAAATTAAGCCCTGCAGACTGCTCCTGGTAGATACTGAGTACATTTGAGGCTTGTTTCCTTGTGTTCCCAGTGAATCTTAAAGGAACCAACTCCTTTCAATTAAGTTGAATTGAAGTTGAGTATTGGATGCCATCTTCTGCCACAGGTCAGCCTTTTATATGGGAGGATTTAGTAAGAATATTTGTTATACCAGAAATAGGCCAGGCACAGGGGCTCATGTCTGTAATCCCTGTATTTTGGGAGGCTGAGGTAGGGAGATTGCTTGAGTCCATGAGTTCGAGACCAGCCTGGGCAACATAGTGAGACCGTGTTTCTACAGAAAATTCAAAAAATTGACTGAGTGTGGTAGTTAGTGCACATCTGTAGTCCTAGCTACTTGGGAGACTGAGGAGGGTAGATCCTTTCAGCCTAGGAGTTTGAGGCTACCTTGAGCCATGATTGTGCCACTGCACTCCAATCTGTGTGATAAGGTGAGACCCCAACTCAAAAAAAGTGAAACAACACAAAAAACAAACTAGAAATAAAGATTTAAATCCTAATTAATATGCTTTAATTCTAAAGACGGAAGACACCAGAGCTGGAAAGTGATTACAACTAGCCTTTATTTCAGTAAATGACCAAACAAAAGAGTTACATAGCTCAAAGGAAAGTGCGCACAGAAGTAAGGAAGTGGTCATTCTGGTTCCTTGTGCCACGTATTGGCTATTTTGTCTAGGACTATTTATTCAAAAAATAAGGAAAATGGGCAGAGATCCTGGCCAACCTTAAAATTCTCTGGTGAGCTAAAGTTCCACACTGGGCTATTTTAGCTTTTACTAGCTTAAAGGGAGAATAATAGTTTACTTTTTAAATGTAGAGCTCTTAATAGAGGTATCGGTGAGAAATGTGACTCCGGTTTTCACAAATGATTTCATCAATACCTGTTGGCTTTCAGAAATCTGTTCAGTAAGTCCCCGACATATGAACAGGTTCCCTTCTGGGAGCACATTCTTAAGTCCCAATTTGTTCGTAAGTCCTGCAAAGTTAGCCTAGATACCCAACTAACACAGTTGTCTATAGAGTACTGTTCTGTAATAGGTTTATAATAATTTTCAGATAATACATACAAAACAAAACACAAAAAATAAAATTGTCTTGCAGTACAATACTTTGAAAAGTACAGTAATACAGCGCATACAGCTGCTGGCGTACAGGGGCTGGCATCCAGTGAACAGGCAAGAAGAGTTACTGACCACAGCGGGGAGAGGAGGTGGGAGATGGCAGAGTGGAAAGGCTGTCAGCAATAGGAGTCGGAGGAGGGCAAAGTGTAATGTCACTCATGCCCAATGCTGATGGCACACAGTTACTCTTCCACACAACACAAAGAGAGCCCTTGGCTATATTTTAAGACTCTTGGGTTCTCTGAATGGTAAACTAAGAGAGGCTTCAGCTTCATATTACTGGAAGCATTGCCACCAAACAACAGAGTTCTCTTATTCTTTGCTGCTGTGTAGCCTGGCATCAACTTTTCTTCTTCACTGATGTAACTTCAGTCTGGCATCTTCTGCCGGTACACTCCTGTCTCACTCACATTAAAAAACCTGCTCGGGAAAATAAGAGCCTTCATTAATAATTTCTCAAGGTATTTCAGGATATCCCCGGGCAGCTACCTTACCTCTACTCGATGCCTCGCCACTTACTTTTACATTGTGAGGGTTGTCTCTAGCCTTGAACCGATGAAACCAGCCATGGCCGGCACTGAACGATGAGCCCTCTGATTCTTCGCCATGTTTCTTCTTCAAGTCTTTAGAAAGGCTTTTAGCTTTCTCTAGAATCAGCATTAAGCTGAGCAGGACTTGACACCAATGCTGATCCTGCATCCACACACTGAGAAGTTTCTCCATCTGCTCCAACACTTCTTCACACTTCGATGTTATTGTCAACATCATTGGCACAGCAGACTTCACATGTTCTATGAGCTTGCTCCTATTCTTTAGAATTCTGCCGATGATCGAATGATTTATGTTATAAGAACGAATGATGTCCACCATTTTTTTTTTAGTTGTCTCACTCTGTCGCCCAGGCTGGAGTGCAGTGGCACGCTCACAGTCACCGCAGCCTCGGCCTGCTGGGCTCAGGCAATCCTTCTACCTCAGCCCTCCAAGTAGCTAGGACTACAGGCATGTGCCACCTTTCCTGGCTAATTTTTTTATTTATTGTAGAGACGAGGTCTTGCCAAGTTGCCCAGGCTGGTCTCGAACTTCTGGGTTCAGGCAATCCTCTCGGTTCCGCCTCCCAAAGTGCTAGGATTGCAAGCGTGAGCCACCATGCCTGGCCTGTCTACCATCATTTTGCCTCGTTCCACTCCTCTCTCAATTATTTTCACTTTAATTCCATTATTATCACTTGACGCTTATTAGCAGTAGCAGCTACATCACTGCTGCTTTTATGCTTGCTTCTGGACATATTGGGTTTGAAATAATGGTACCACACTACAGTACTCTATGCAGTACTATACAGTAGAACACACAAAAGCACAACCACTTGTAGAATCTACGCCAGACACGTGAACTAACTTACGTGATTGGACATGTGAACGCACGCTTGCATCTTTGAAAATTCGCAACTTGAAGACTCATATGTAGGGAACTTACAGTACTTACTACGGAGAACTAAAAATCCTTCTGTAATTACAATATGAAAATTTATTACACCAATGCAGATGTCATTGAAATTCACCAAGGTTTCTGAATTTAGAACGCCAGTTTATTACCTAACAAAAATGGGTTTATAGAAAGTCTTATGCTGCATGTTATGTTGTATATAAATTGCTGTCCATATGCTGTGGTTGACTGAAAAACGAACCCCAAAAGATAGCCACTGGGACCTGTGAGTGCTAATTTAATATGGGAAAAACTGATCTTTGTAGATAAGATTGAGGTACTTGAGATATGAAGATTATCTGAGATTATCAAGGTAGGCCCTAAGTGTATCATCATAAGAGAGAGGCAGAGGGAGATTTTACATAGACAGAAGAGAATAAAGCAATGTAATATGATGTGGCCATAAACCAAGGACTGAGGACAGCCACCAGAAGCTGAAGATAGCAAGGAGTGGCTTCTCTCCTAGAGCTTCCAAAGGGAATGCAGCCCTGACATACCTGATTTCAACTCAGTAAAACTGATTTGGCACTGTTGGCCTCCAGAACTGTGAGAGAATACATTTTTGTTATTTTTAAGCTGCCAAGATAGTCATAATTTGTTACAGCAGCCATAGGAAACTGCTACATATGCCAATTTTTCTTTTCATTATTACTATCAAAAAGCATGGACATTGCCAGTCTTCATGCCAGAGATTTGCTAAATAGTTGGGCCATAGGTATCTTTGTGTGTATTTTGTTTCTATTTGGCATCTCTTTCTGTAGATCCCACAGTGAATGAGAATTTTTTTAGAGAGTTGTTCAGAGAAAATTTTGTGTTCATCAGGGTGTGGTGTGCCACTTATTTTTTTTATAATGGAGATCATGCAAATTAATTTTTCTCGGGTTGCTTTGGTCTCTAGGAAGCTGAAAGTGAAATGTTAAGTTTTCCTCTCTGGGGCCATATATATGTGCTTTTCTTTTCATCAGGTTGAAATTCTCTATATTTCCCTGGCCCAAATCCTTGTTTCTATTTTGATTTCACTATTTTATCATGAAAATCTCTCATGAAAGTCCTCTTAAAATCTTTGCTAGGACAAGGATGTATATACACACCAAATAAGTAAGGTAAGTGCTGCTGCATACATTCTGTCCAACCACTAGAGATTGTAGCTTCACGAAGGGCCCTGTGGGACAGCTCTCAAGGTGACCCTTTTGTTCCGACCAATCACTGAGAGAGCAGCTCAATGGCCACGTGGTGGCAGTCTCCTGACTTTGTTTGAGGATGGTTGCAGACTCTCTCCATCTCTAGTTTGCCTAGGAGTTAAATCCAGGTCATTGTCTGCTTAATTGTCTCAGGTATGATTTGGCACCTAGCCTCTATGTGACTCAACTTCAGGGAGCACATTTCAAAGCTATCAGAGTGGTCCCCCTGAAGCATGTCACCCTCTTTAAAGGTCTGAGGTGAGCAAAAAAACTGTTCTTCCATTAAAGCCAGTGGAAATGGCTTTCCCTAAAGATATTCTCATCATGACGTCTTTGCTCT
This sequence comes from Tarsius wallacei, assembly GCA_963574415.1. Taxonomy (NCBI): domain Eukaryota; kingdom Metazoa; phylum Chordata; class Mammalia; order Primates; family Tarsiidae; genus Tarsius; species Tarsius wallacei. Next base: position 7,305 of record CAUYQG010198050.1, on the reverse strand, counting down.
TTCTCGAAACTCTGACTCCTTTTATTGGCTCGTGCTTTGCTGAGAAGATCCAAGAGTCATAAAATTGGTCCATAGAGAAGCTGTTTGACTATCTGCAAATGCGTATTCCTCTCACACATCCAGAGGTGTCTGCCCTCTCCAAGAGTGATGCCTCAGTTGCTGACATAGAATGAGTCACATCCCAAAATCCAAATTACCTGTGACCCTCAACCCTGGTCGTGCACAGAATCATACAAAAAGTGGTCTAAAACACACATGCTTAGACTCCTTCACAGGCCACAATCTCTGTGATCCAGGGACTGGAAATCCAATTTTTTGAAAGCGCAAGAGATAGTTCTGCAAGACCGTCAGGCATTCACTTCCTTGATAGGCATATTCAAAGGGGCGTCAATTATGTGATGCTTGTGAGTGGGCCTCTTCTGGTGGGAATACCATAGATATTGTGAATAATGCTTTTTATAAACAGTTTATTGTAAACCATTTGTATCCTAAGATTGTATTTTTATTGATAAAAATATGATACATCCTTAACAATATCTTCATAGATAAATTTTTTTAATCCATGAAGTTTTATGCCATCAGATGATTTGGATTTTCTTTTCAATTCCCTTCTGTTACAGAGCCATTTAGCAGATAATCAAATCTAGATCACGGACATCTATAGTTTCTTGGTGTGTGTTACTGCTAAAACTGCCAGCATTAGTGGAGAAACCAGGGCTTCCCTCACATTTTCAATTCAGATCCTTTTCTGGGACTTATATTTTCCTGAGCAAAATAGCAGTGTTGAAATATATTTTGTTTTACTTCTAAAGGAATTTCCAGGAAAGTCTGCCCCAAATGTATAGTATGAGAAAATATTGTATATGATATTTTAACTAAAGCCAAATACAATTTATCAGAAAGAAAAGCATTTACTTTGCTGATTCATTTATCCATTGTGCCTGGGGACAGCATGTAGAAGTCACCTGACATAATTATGAAGATTTGGGCCAATGTCAACCTTCAGCTCCCAACTCAATCTGGAAAGAGATCCTTCCAGATGCTTCACACAGGTATTTTACTCAAGGCCTTGTTTTGATCTGAATACCATTGCAATGCGGGTTAAGTTTCAACCTGAATTTTGGAGGGGACACACTTTCAATCCATAGCCACAGATCAAGAATTTTCCCTAATTTTGTACTTGTTAACTGGCATTAGAAAAAACATTTTTGTTATTGGATGTGCCATGATTTAATAACATTTTCAGGGGCGATTGTTTTCCTGTAGTTGCCTACTATAATTACTGACAGTGGTAGATACAGATGTGGGGTCAAAGTGCACAACAGGAAAACATGAAGACGTTATCAAAGAAGTATATTGTAGACAAAGTTCTTTCTTGTAGTGGAGGTTTTGCTTGTTTCTTCTTGCTGTCAGTATCACATCGTATTTAGTCATTTGGGTGGTCTATTAAAATTTTGGGTGACAGTAGGCATTGTGATTTTCTACTGAGAGCTTCTGGTGAACACCTAAATATGATTTAAGACCTGGATAGTTTCTGTGTCTAAAGTGACTTCGTTGACGCACGATACACGGAGACTATATAAAGATTTTATTCTGCGTGTAACAAGCAAAACAGAGAACTCCCAACAGAGATGTTGTACTTCTGACTGCCAGGAAGCACTATTGTTTAACATACTAAGATCACTCACAGGCCTGGTTCATCACCAGCTTGTAGGGCATCTCTCTCTTTCTTTTTTCCTTCCTTCTCCCTTCCTTCCTTCCCCTCCCTCCCTCCCTTCCTCCCTCTCTTCCTCCCTCCTTTCTTCCATTCTTCCTTTGTTCCTTTCTTACCAGGTTTGATAGTTAATCGCTTTGTGCAATAATTAGCGAGCTATTTTTCACATGCACTCTGATTCTTTGATGATAAATACACATTTTACAAGAAGAATCAATAGAAATTTTTCAAGAATAATCAATAGGCTTGTGAGGCTATTGTAATACTCACTTGACACTTTCGGGGTTATTTTACATCCATTCAGTATATGCTTGTGAATACCTACTCAGTGAAAGGTAGCAGCATCAAAGATGAATGCTATGTAATTGCAATGCTACTCTCCACGGACATCTCGCTGCTTAAGGGGAAAGACCCTAAGCGAGGAACAGCCAGTTCTCTTATTAGGACCTGTCCCTCTGTGCCACCCGAGACCCTGTGAGCTGTTGGGAGGACTCTGGCAGGACTTATTTATTCCAGATTGTAGGGCATCTCTCCCTTTCTTTTTTCCTTCCCTCTCTTCCTCCCTCCTTTCTTCCACTCTTCCTTTCTTCTTTTCTTACCATGTCTCTCTCTCTGTCTCTCTCTCTCTCTCTCTCTCTCTCGCGTTTCCAAGTTGGGATCTCACTCTATCACCAAGGCTGGAGTGCAGTGGAATGGTTACAAGTCACCATAGCTTCACTCTCCTGGGCTCAGATGATCCCTTCCACCTCAGCTTCCTGAGTAGCTGGGACTACAGGCATGGGCTATCATGCCTGGCTGATTTGTTTTCTTCTTTTTCTTTTGGATAAGAGGTCTCCCTTTGCTGCCTAGGCTGGTCTTGAACTCCTGAGTTCATGCGATCCTCTCACCTTGGCACTCTACTGGAATTACAGGAGTGAGTCACTGCACCCAGCCTACATCTTTCTTTACTAAGGTGCTTCTACTTACCATCAGAGTGGAAGTTTCAGGACCTGGAAGAGCTACAGGTAAAAACAGAAAGTGCAAGTTCATGTGTGTAGGACGTACAAGGAAATCTGTTATAACATTGCAGAGAAATAACTTTTGAGTTGCAAAGACTAAGAATCTTTGGGTGAAAGCCTGCATTAATGTTGTGAACCAGGCCAGGGGGAAAAAACTTCTGGATAGAAGTTGGCTATTCAAAAAACAAACAAGCAAACAAACAAAACAAAACAAAACTATAAAGTTCTCAAGGCTCACTTCAAATGCTGCTGCAGTGTTCAGAGCTGTCTGTGTGAGTTATGTGTTGCCTGGAATTACCAGACTTGATTATGTCTACATGCACTCAACTAAGATTGTTAGGCAGAACACCATAGTAAAAACATGATACCTTTAGTGCCATAATTTAACTGAGTCTCAACTCTGGCTCTGATACCAGGCAAATTATTTAAGAACACTGTCTCTCAGTTTTCTTTTTGTAAAATGGGATAGTATCCATCCTATAGATGAGATGTGATGATTTGACAGTAACTTTATAAGCCAGAATTTTCCAAAGAAGAAAAACCAATAGGAGATATATGTAACTATATATTTCTATATCTACATAAATAAATATCTAGGAATATGTATGTATATATTTAGAAATACAAATATATGAATCTTATGTAAATGTGAAGAGATTTATTATAATGTATTGGCTTATGCAATTATGAAAGCTGAGAAGACCCATGATCCATGAATACTCATGAAAGGCAGTGATGCAGTTCCATGCGGACAGAAGAAAATCAAGGCAGCAGCTCAAGCAGTCAGGCAAAGTTAATTCAACTACATCCCTCTTTTGTTCCATTCAGGTCCTCAACTGATTGATTGATGCCCACCACTCTGGGGAGGGCTGTTTCTTGACCCAGTCTGCCAATTCAAATGCTCGCCCCTTCTGGACACAGACACACCCAGAGATAATGTCTACTCAGATATCTGGCCATCCCATGGCACAGTCAAGTTGATTCACAGAATTAGTCATCACGGTGGCTAAACACTGAAAGAATCAAAGGAATGGGTGTAAAAGCCCCATGTTTAGTCCAAGAGCATGGCCAGTACATGTTAACTCCTTTTTCTGTTACTTCTCTCAGCTTATGCTACAATTTCTATTGATCCTCAGCTTTGTCGGGAAATTATTTTGTAAGAATGAGTGCATACTCCTAATTAGGTAATGACGATCTCAGAGCACAGACTCTGAAACGTGGGCTGATGCCCTGGTCCACTCTAACACAAGCAAACTGAATAACTGGTGGTAAAAATTGTACCCATTCTGGGCCTCAGTCCCATCTGTAAAATATAATCTTCCTCATAGAAGTGTTACGAGAATTATACCAGATAATAAATTTAGAGTATTTGGCACATAGTACGCCCTTCTTAGATGTCAGCTTAAAATAAACAACACAAAAGGCACCCAGTGTAGTGCAAAGAAAAACGCTCCGCTTTGGAAGTCAGAGCCCCAGCCTCATCGCCTATGTCTTAGTTTTTCTTTTTGTAAAATTAGGTTCCTCTAACCCACACATCCAGCCTAGTTTATCTGATGGTTCATCTAACCCACACATCCAGCCTGTTTGAGTTGATGGAAATCAGTTGATGAATATGTTTTGAATGATGTTGTTATTATGTATTATCTCAATTATTTACCATCTACCAGTGTTATAAGAAAACCATCCATTAAACAGTTAGGTATCCACTCTTTTATTTTATTTTTATTTATTTATTTATTTATTTATTCATTTATGTTTTTGAGTCGGAGTTTCGCTCTGTGGCCCAGGCTGGAGTGTAGTGGCATGCTCATGGCTACCACAGTCTCCACCGTCTGGGCTCAGGTGATCCTATTGGCTCAGCCTTCCAAGTAGCTGGAACTACAGGTACACGCTACCTACCACACCTGGCTAATTTTTTGATTTATTGCAGAGACGAGGTCTCGCCAAGTTGCTCAGGCTGGTCTGGAACCCCTGGGCTCAGGTAATCCTCTTGCCTCTGTCCCGCAAAGTGCTGGGATGATGGATGTGAGCCACGGCCCTGGAACATTTAGGTATGCATTATTTTAATCTCTGCAGGACTGAATCAGGTGTGTTCTCAATCCTACAACCACCAGATCAAGAAAAACCAGGGAGAGCTTGAGCTATGCTTCAATTTATACCCAATATCTAATTTTCTCCTCTGTTTATAACTTTTCTCTGAATATTTACTAGTTCATAAGAAATTTTTGACTTTAGGTCAAGGAACATTACATTTTTGCTAGTAAAATGTAATTATATGAGCCCAGTGGAAAAGCTGCTTCCACAGGTGAAATTATTTAAGTTATTCTATGAAAGCTTAAAATTTCGAGCATGTTAACCTACTTAAAGAAACAAGTACTGCTTCCTGGGATTAAGCCAACCCAATTAATTTGTTGAAATTGTATAAAAGATGTTTTTCTGCATGCAGGAATGAAAGGTGCTGAGGCTGTGGACAGATGACGTTGATCTTCACGGGGAATTGATCTGAACCTTCCCTCCCTTTTCACCCTCAAATGCTCACTGCATGATTTCTTCCCAACCTTATTAACTTAAAAATGAATGCATGTATAGCGGAGATAAACAGGGTTAGAGGAAGAACAGGACTGGAGGAGCAGAGACACGTTTGCAAGGTAAAAAGAATTGTGTTTGTGCCTTTACTGTGAAGAATTTGTGTCTGTTCTGGGAAGTTACCTGGAAGTATATGTTATGTGTAGAGTCTTTCTTTTTCTACATCCCTACTTTTCTACACACATGCTCTTTTAGAATTGGAACATGCCCTGGGATTTTTCTTTTCTTTTCTTTTTTTGAGTTGGAGTCTCACTCTGTCGCCCAGACTGGAGTGCAATGGCCGCTCCCGGCCACCACAGCCTCGACCTGCTGGGCCCTGGAGATCCTTCCACCTCAGCCTTCCAAGGAGCCGGAACTACAGGCGCGCGCTACCACACCCGGCTGATTTTGTGATTTATTGTAGAGATGAGGTCTCGCCTGCCCAGGCGGGTCTCGAACCCACGGGCTCAGGCAATCCACTCACCTCAGCCTCCCAAGGCGCGGGATTACAGGCTGAGCCACTGAGCCCGACTGGGATTTTTATTTTCATGGAGTCTACTCCATGAAACAGTTTCTGTTACTGCTTATGAAGTTGGTGTTTCTTTTTAAGCAGTTTGAATCCGGACAAACCCTAATTGCCCATATTGCTGTATGTCAAATTAACTCTAACTATCTTGGTATCAATGATATCTTGGTCCATTTTTTTCAAAGTTATCTGGAGCCATTATTTGTACAAATTTATGTAAAAATCTTTTTTTTCCCTTTAACCTATATTTTATCTTTTCTTTTTCTTTTACCTTTCTGGTTATCTTCTTAATAAACCACCTCCCTGTCTTCTTCCCAGCGAACTGACTTTAAAACATTTTTGTTCTTTCTCCTTCTAAATCTTCTAGGGTCAGTGAGGACCAATGGGAGTCCCAAACTTCACTTATACATTGACCACTTATGTACCTAATCCTGAATTGTACCCCACACCTTTAAAATAAAATAATAAAACATAAAAAATAAATAAATCTTCTAGGGTTAAAATTAAGACTAGGGTAATTAAACCCCAGCCATTGTGTATATAATATCTGAATAAATTCTATGAATGAGCCGGGCTCAGTGGCTTAGCCTGTAATCCCGCGCCTTGGGAGTCTGAGGTGAGTGGATTGCCTGAGCCCGCGGGTTCGAGACCCGCCTGGGCAAGCAGGACCTCATCTCTACAATAAATCAAAAAATTAGCCGGGTGTGGTAACGCACTCCTGTAATTCCAACTCCTTGGAAGGCTGAGGCGGAAGGATCGCTGGAGCCCAGCAGGTCGAGGCTGCGGTGGCCGGGAGCGGCCACTGCACTCCAGTCTGGGTGACAGAGTGAGACGCCAACTCAAAAAAAAAAAAAATTCTATGAATGAGCAATAAACTTCTGGGTATAATTTTGGATATATTTTAGAGTCTTGCATGCATGTGTGTTTGTATGTCTTAGAAGCACAACACCTTAGATATAAACTTTCTAAACGACCATCTTCATGTGTTCTTACATTATTTTTGAAAAACATTTGTTAAGAACTTAAAAAAATTTTCAAAAATACAGAGTGTGATGGTTAATTTTATGTGTCAATGTGGCTAGACTGTGGTGCCCTGTTTTTTGGTCAAACACTAGTCTACATGTTACTGTGAAGGTATTTTGTAGCTATGATTAATGTTTGCCGTCAGCTGACTCTCAAAAAGGAGCCTGTCCTTGGTAATGTGAGAGTGGATCTCATCGAATCAGGACTTCAGAGCAAATTAATTTAAATTAACCATCACACTCAGTATCTTTGAAAAATTTGTTAAGTTCTTAGCAAACATTTTTCAAAGATAAGATAAAAACACACGGAGATGACCATTTAGAAAGTTTATATCTGCCGGGCTTGGTGGCTCAGCCTGTAATCCCGCGCCTTGGGAGGCTGAGGTGAGTGGATTGCCTGAGCCCGCGGGTTCGAGACCCGCCTGGGCAAGCGAGACCTCATCTCTACAATAAATCAAAAAATCAGCCGGGCGTGGTAGC
>CAUYQG010198046.1:0-22830 GCA_963574415.1 Tarsius wallacei | reverse complement strand
TTTTGAGATTTATTTGAGGGGGGAACTGTGATTCAAAATTTATCTTCAGATCCCAGTATCCACTGACAGGTGTATGGATATGCTGGAACCCACTTTTCACTGCCCTGTAATCTGTTCATGAAGTGGGAGTATTGGTTTGCTCCCTGAAAGTAAAATGATGTAAGAAAAGGGAAAGAAATGGAGCAGGAGGGGGGAAAGCAGAAGGTGGAGACAGAGAAGAGTAAGAGGGAAAACAGACAAAGGTACCCACTAATAAATGAAAATAGACCTGAAGACAGGTAAGAGTAAGATAAAACAAAAAGAAAAACAAACAATCAAACAAAAAAACTACAGCGACAACAAACTAACAAGGACATACAATCATATGAACACACAAGCTGACCAACCTCCTTATGATGTACTATTCCCTTACACAAACATGAGGTCTTAGATCCCAAGTTGGAAGCTTGACAGAGCTGGGTGGGTGAGACACTGCAGGTGTCTGTCTGGTCACAGGGCTCCAGATGATCTCTGATTCTACTGCAGCCAGGTCCAGCTGGAGGAGGCAGAGTGTGAGGCAGCCAGGTGCTGTAGATCGGTGTGTCACATGTGGCTTGGGCCTCTGTTTCTTTCTTTGTTCTTAGGTCCCAAGCTGGAGACTGGGCAAAGTTGGATGGAGTTCATAGGGCAATGCAGGTCTCTGCCTGGTTTGGAGCTCCAGCTATTCTCGGTCCTGCTGTGGCCAGGGGCAAGTCCAGGGAGGTGGAGTACAAGACTGCCAGGCATTGCTGGTCAGCATAGTGCTCAGGGTGGCTGGGGGCAGGGCGGTACAGCTGACAAGGGAGCCCAAGCTCCACAGGCCTCCCTGGGTGGTGGAGGCTTGGGGCAGGGCTGGGTGCTGCAGCCAGGGAGGGAGCTGGGAGCTCCGTGAGTGGTGACAGTTTGGGACAGGGTGGGGTGCTTCAGTCAGGGAGGGGGCCCGTAACTCTGAGGGGCAGGCACTGAGGGCCTACACAGGAAGTGGCAGCTTGGGGTCGGGCAGGGTGCTTCAATCGGAGGGGGGCCCAGAGCTCCGAGGGGCAGGAGCCGAGGGCCCCTCCAGCAGCAGTGGCTTTGGGTCAGGTGGGGCGCTTCAGTCAGGGATGGAGCCTGGGGCTCAGAGGGACAGGTGCCGATGGCCTCCGCGGGTAACTGCAGCTTGAGGTGGGGCTCAGCGCTTCAGTCAAGGAGGGGGCCTGGAGCTCCAAGGGCCGGGAGCCGAATCAACTCGTATTTAATGAGGATACTAGACCCTAATATTATTTCAATTTCTATATTTTTTATAATTTTTTTTAAATTTTAATTTTATTTTATCATTTTAAAATAATTTCTCTGTATTGTAAAATTCTTATTAACATTTTTCTCATGTTTTAATACCTTACCTGTTTACTACTGTGAGGAAGACACAAACTAAACTCTGAACTGTGGTGCTTTTGATGAATGAAGCATTGGCTGATGGTATATACATTTACAAAGTCATCTTTTCCACAGCAGTTTTACTTGTTTTTGAATTGGCCCAGACATAAGTTCAACCACACAATTTTTGACATTCAAATAACTGGTTGAGGATTTCTTTTTTATTTACTTAGGTTTTTAGCAATTTAAATATTGTGTCTTCATCAAACATCTTCATTTTAAAAAATGAAGCAAAAACAAGTAAATGGTCAAGAAAATAATGCCAGCCGGGCTTGGTGGCTCAGCCTGTAATCCCGCGCTTTGGGAGGCCGAGGTGAATGAATTGCCTGAGCCCGCGTGTTCGAGACCCGCCTGGGTAACTTGGCAAGACCTCATCTCTACAATAAATTTAAAAAATCAGCCGGGCGTGGTAGCGCGTGCCTGTAATTCCAGCTACTCAGAAGACTGAGGTGGAAGGATCGCCAGAGCCCAGCAGGTCGAGGATGCAGTGGCTGGTCCTGGCCGCTGCACTCTAGTCTGGGCTACCGTTATACTCAAAATAAAAAAAAAAAAAAAAAAAAGAAAAAAAGAAAAGAAAAGAATACCTGTGCTTTTGATTAAGCTCACAGTTAAACAATTGGCTACATCTCAATCTTTCTGCTTTTTCCGGAGTATGGTTTGGCCCCACTAAGATTTATTAGTTGAAGGAAAAATGCCTGAAAAAGGCATTTTTGGTCAGATTATTTGCATCTCCTAGAATCAAAATATAGTCAGGTATCACTGAAGTAAGAATTTGTTAAATTCTTTTCATTTCAAAAGCTTCACCATATACAAGGAACTTGTATGCAATTACAAAGAAATTAGAAATTTCCAAACACATATCTATGAGTGTGTGTGTGTGTATAATATACATAGTTTGTAAGTATTTTTTATAATTAACTGCTCATAGTCAAGAATTGTCTCTTTTAAGATACATAAAATCTAAAATTTTGGTTACTCAATTCCCAAAGGATATTTATTGCTCATACTATTCTTAAAAAAATAAAAATCTATGTTACTTGCATGTTTACAACTCTAAAATTTGCATTTAAAATAAATATAGTTGTGTCATACATGTCTTAGATTTATTGTTGAAGTTTCTACTCATTTTCTAGATGCAGCTGGTGCTAAAATGAGCTATCCAGGTAACTGACAGTACAATTAATGTTCGTCACAGCAAACACTTCCTTCTCTTTAATATAATACAAGTTTCCTGCTTAAATAGAAGAAAATCATTGTTAAATAAATACATCACACACTCAAAAAAAAAAATTCTTTTCTTTCCGCAGGTTATCTGACATATAAAACCAAGATGCTTAAAGTTTTGAGTAAAACTGAGCTCCAGAAGGAAGCACAATATTTTCTCCATGCCTTCATTATGCCTGATATCTCATTCTTGGTTCATATTAGGATTGGGGAGTGTTATTATATATATCAAAGTTTGTAGCTCTGTTTGTACAAACAGAGCTATGCATAAGACCATCTTATAGCTCATGTTTGAGTATTTCCACTGTCAACACTAACAAAATTTCTTACTTAAATTTCTTACTTAAATTAAATAAGAATTGAAATTGTTAACTAAGTAATTAAATGTTTTCTGGCACAAACAAAATGTTTAACATAGATGTTATTTAAGTTTTATTTTAAAACCTACTTAAAGAAATAAGGTACTTTTAAAAGCTTTGTGTGCTTGATTTTATATTTTTAGAGTTTTGAGTCTCATATACCTTGAGAAACCTAGAATAAGTTTTTAGCATATACAAGTTGAGGTTTGAAGAAATGTTCAGAAAATAGTTTATTTAATTTTTGTCTAGCTTTGCAACTGGGGTTGTCCTAGCACCAATATGCACATGATTTCACCATGGTGGTAGCTTGGTCACTGTTACCTGTGACTGGCAGGAGTCTCATATGATGATAATTCCTGGCCTTTAGGTCACCTGTAAACCTAATCTGATAGTGTCTTGTTTCAGTTCCATGCACCAGGACATTCTTGTCTGGCACGACTTTCTGGTTGTCCCTAAATTTCTAAAATCTACAAGATCTGACCAGATTCAATGCATATAAGACCAAGAAAGTTGGAATGGGGTCAAGTTGAAGTTTCTGAGGCAAATGGTTGATAACAAGTCAACAGATACACAATTCTTTTTTTGTTACCTCCTTTATGGTTTTTGTACACTCTATAATAGCTACAGAAATTCTCCATTAAGGTAAGACCTCCAGTAAGACCTCAACTGTCAGCCTGTCACCATGTTTTAGCCAACTTGGTAATACATTTCTTCATAGTTGTTCTATCTCCTTCCCTTTCTCCATTTTATTTTTCTGCATCCTACTTCCCTGAGAATGTATGCCCTTATAGTCCTAGCACATAAGCATTTTCTCAAAGAAACACAAGTTTAAGATAGAGAGATAGGAACTTAGGAAGATAGGAGACAGAATGAAATCAATTTTAGATAATGTTTTTTATCAACCACCTGTAGACATCAACAGGTTTTATGCATAGACAATATGTGAGATATTATTAGTAAGCTTTAGGCAGATAAAATTGTTTTACACATTTTAAGCGTGTTTCTCTTATTAAAAGGTTTTGAGGGAGGGATGATAAATAATAAGGAGAATTTGTCATCAAAAACTGCCAAATGTACCCTTCTCCATAGAAAGCTACTTAGGTATTAATCATTTGCATAAGTGTCTATTCACATCGTTTGCCCACTTTTTTTTTTTTTTTTTTTGAGTTGGAGTCTCACTCTGTTGCCCAGGCTGGAGTGCAGTGGCCGCTCCCGGCCACCGCAGCCTCGACCTGCTGGGCTCCAGCGATCCTTCCGCCTCAGCCTTCCGAGTAGCTGGAACTACAGGCGCGCGCTACCATGCCGGTGAATTTTTTGATTTATTGTAGAGATGAGGTCTCGCTTGCCCAGGTGGGTCTCGAACCCGCGGGCTTGGGCAATCCACTCACCTCAGTCTCCCAAGGCACGGGATTACAGGCTGAGCCACCGAGCCCGGCTCGTTTGCCCACTTTTAAATGGGGCTGCTTGCTTTTTTCTTTTTGGCACATTTGAGTTCCTTGTAGATCCTGGGTGTTAGACCTTTGTCGGATGTACAGTTGGAAAATATCTTTTTCCATTCAGTGGGCTGTCTCCCCAATCTCTTGAATTTTTTAACTTTGCAGAAGCTTTTCAGTTTAACGAGGTTCCACTTTTCTATCTTATATCTTATGGCATAGACATCAGGGGTTTTGATTGGGAATTGGTTGCCTAAAACGATTTCCATAGGGGTGTTTCCTGTATTCTCTAAGATCCTTATAGTTTGAGGTTTTACACTAAGAAGACATACGGACAGCTAACAGACACATGAAAAAGTGTTCAGCCTCGCTAATCATCAGAAAGATGCAAAGCAAAACCACATTGAGATACCATCTAACCAAAGTAAGAATAGCCATCATTAATAAAACAAAAAGCAACAGATGCTAGTGAGGATGCAGAAAAAAGGGAATGCTTCTACACTGCTGGTGGGAATGCAAACTAGTTCAACCTCTATGGAAAACAATGTGGCAATTTCTAAAAGAACTAGAAATTGACCTTCCATATGACCCAGCAATCCCCCTACTGGGAATATACCAAGAGGAACTCAGATCATTCTACAAAAAAGATACCTGCACATGCATATTTATTACAGCACTATACACAATAGCAAAAACATAGAACCAATCATGCTGCTTATCAGAACTGGACTGGATAAAAAAATGTACGTATACATGGTGGAATATCATATAGCCATAAAGGACAAGCATATGAACTTTGCAGTAACTTGGATGCATTTAGAGTCTATCATACTCAGTGATCTATCACAGAAATAAAGAACTGAGTACCATATGTTCTTACTCATAAGCAGACCATGGACATTTACCATAATACTATAAGATAGGGATTGGCAGTATAGGAATACTGCCAGGGGAGGGAGGGGGGCACAACATCACACAACATCAGTAAGGGTACCTGATCTCAAACCAGGCAAAGTGGGGACCAATGTGAGACCCAGACTTTACCTGTGTGATGCCTGCTTGTATACCTAATTCTGAATTGTACCCCACATCTTAAAAATAAAAGTGTATAATGAAAGTGTTCTACTAAATTTTTTCAGAAACCAATCCTCAAATATAAATTCATTTATTCATGCAAGAAATATTTAATGGGAACCTGCTGCATGCCTACTATGCATTATATGATCTAGTCACCAATGAACAAGAGAGGAAAATCTTTGTTTTCAGGTATCAACCATTATAACAAACAGAGAAAAAAAATGTAGAATATGGTAGGTGATGATAAGTGATAAAAAGGTAAATAAAGCAGAAGAGTTTTCAGAGTAAAGGGGAAAAGAGAAGCCTTATTGGTGAAGTAATTGTTGAGCTCAGAGACATCAGAACTTCTCTGAGAGAACCTCAGTCTGTCAGCTGCCTAGTAAATCTGTCATCAGTGGCGATAATGATGCAGGCAATTAAGAAAGTGATACAATTCATAATAATTCACACCATGCTGAAATCTCCAGAAGAAGTTAAAGGAAACCAGATGGGTAGGGAGGCATGATGACTCTCCTCTTTCCCTGACTGTATTAAAACTAATACAGTTATCTGTAGGCTTGTTATTATCCCTGGTTAGCTAAATCAAGGCATAAAGTAAAATTTATCGAATACTTATAGAGTGGTTCAGGCCCTCTACTAAATTACTCTACATGCATTTGAGTCATTGAATTGTCCCTGGAACCCTGGGTGATAAGTAAGATAACTATCACAATTCTGCTGATGAGACAACTGAGTTTTAAAACCTTAAGCAGCTACCCTAGGGCAACAATGATAGCCTTTATTAAAAACTTGAATTCTGAGTCAAGCCTATCTAAGTACGGAGGCACTGGCCTAACAGTGTAACTGTCTTACACTGTGTAAAGTTCTTTACATTTAGAAAACCTCTGGTTAAAGTCCTGTTGTAATTTCAAAGACAAAGAAAAAATAGTGATTGAGAAATGCAGTCTATTCTGAGACTTTGTTTAAGGCATAGGGAAGAGGAAAACAAAATAAATTCTGACATTATATATTCAATGAAACAAACATTAATGAATTCCCTTAATCAAAATTGGAGCTTTAAACATTTTTATGTTGTCTTCAAATCCTAATTACCTTCAATATTCCTTTGGCATTTTGGGCTTTTGCTCTGACAATAATCTTAAGGTGAAAGATACCTGGAATTTTAAATGAATCATTAATTAAAGCAAAACTTTATTAAGCAAACACTATCAAAAAAGTTTCGACTATATTTCATATTTTCCCTAATTGTACAATGTTAATTTCACCATTTAAGATAATGGAGATTTGGGAACAAATTATTCTAAATAAAAATAAATTTAGAAGAATTTTTTAAAATCTTAATTTTCAAAGCAAACAAATGTTTGTATTTCAAACCTATCCCCCAAATAATTTCTGAGTCAATTATGAAAGCTTTGATGAATATTAAGTATGACCCGTTTTTGACAGTAGCATGAATCTTTGTGCAAGGATTACATTTTTAAGATGTCTGAAAAGCATAATTAAATTGACCACTTGGAAAAGAATACTTATATTTTGTCATTTGTTAAGCTGAATTGAGGCAAATACACCTCGATTAACTTCTGTATAGCTGTTTCTTTGAGTTAGCAGTTCAGCTATTTTTCTCGTTAAAGACATTTTAATTCAAATAAAATTTAAATTGAATACACAACTGCAAATATGTTGTATATTTAAGCATAGAAGAAATAATATTTTTTCTGATAATCTCTGAATAAAATTTTCTCCAGCCAAAGAGAGAAGAAATTTTTTTGTTTTTATGTTTTATTTTATATATGTGTGGTACAATTCAGGATAAGGTATACAAGTGGACATCATACAGGTAAAGTTTGGGCCTCACTTTGCTTAGTTTGAGTTCAGGTATGCTTATTGATGTTGTGTCCCCATCCCTACCTACCCCAGGAGTATGCCGCTACTGTAAATTCCTTTCTACAGTATTATGGTAAAAGTTCAGGGTCCATTTCTGAGTGAGAACATATGGTATTCTCCTCTTTGTTTCTGTGGTAGATCACTGAGTATAATAGACTTTAAATGCATTCAAGTTACTGAAAAGTCCATAATTTTGTCCTTTAAGGCCCACAGAATGGGAAAAATAATTATTTTTAATTTCCTCTCTCATTCTTCCCCACATAGACAAGCAAACTGTAGAGAATGTTTTTGTGACATATCTCTAAATAAAATTGTAAAAATTCTGTCTTATCATTAGATCAGAAAATGCTGGTCTTTTGTTATTTCCATAGACTATAGAGAAGGCAGAAGAAAGAAACTGAGAATATTTTAATGGTCCCGTTTTTTCAAAAAACTTAAAAGTCATTTTTGAGAAACATTAAAGAAATCTGTTTATTTCTAAAATGAACACTTTAAGTATTTAAATCAAAAGTTATAATTTAAGTGAGCCTACAAATTATTCCAACTGAAATTTCTTAAACAAAATTATTTTCAGTAAAGTGATATTCTCACTATTCAAGGGACAGATTTTCAGTAAATAAAATATTTAAGAATGCAATTTTTATTAAATAGCATATTTAGTATTCTATTTTTACAGCAATAGCCATGGATACATATAAACTTTCCTAGAGAAATAAATTCACCTTCAATTTTCACTAGAAATCCTATATAAACTGACATAGTGATTTTACAGTCATTTAGCATTTTTTATTCAGGTAAATAATTTCAAATCACTAAAGGAAATTTGAAAGAATTAACAATTGCTATTTATAACCTAAACTCTAGTCAATCATAGAAATTTACATTATGTTTAGAACACTAAGTCTTAATAAGAAATGTTTACAAAAAGATCATATAAAGTACAAATTTTTATTTTCTAGATTATCAGTACTTTTTCAAATGGTGCCAGATAACTAAAATACCTTTATGTTTGAGGTTGTATTCTAAACAAAATATTTATTGTTTGTTAGTTTTCTCATTTATGTGGAATTTGGTGACATCAGTTTGTTTTCTCTCTGCTCCATGAGTTGCATGAAGAATAACTCTTATTAGTTATTTTATTAGTTAGCTTATGACCAAAGCTTCCTTGAACTTGATAAAAGTGTGTTCATTTTTTGAAATTTCCCTTTAGATATTAGAAGTCTATGTGGCAGAATAGAATGTTCTGTCTCAATTCAATCTGATAATATAAATGGCCTCAGAAAACATAATATTTTGTTTAATTTAAAAAATCACTCTAGAATTTCTATAGTTTTGTAATAAATGAAATTATAAAAATGTAGTGACCTGTGAGATAATGCAATGGAAAATTTAGTCCTCTGTGTTGTAGAGACAAGTTGCCCATGAGCTTCATGTACATTTCCTTTCCCCAGAATTATGTATGATTTACAATTCATAAAAGTTGTTTTACGGGAGAATAAGAATATCTACACTGTGATCTTCATGTCTCTCTGGGATACTTATAAGAGTACTGTACATTTTATTTACTGGGGTTGTACAGAAAAAGAGTACTTAGAAATCTCATCTCTCCTTGGAACTGAAAGAATAGTGTGTGTGCATAAAACAATATTTACTATGGTGCTGGGAGGTATATAAATATTACTGCTAGGATGGCTGATTAGGTTGTCTCACTGCACTTTCTATGGCTTTATGTGTTTGTGTTAGAAGCTATTTCTGACTTTCTTCATTTTAGATTTGATTCCTCCTACCTCAGAGACTTTCTGTATTATGACTGCTGTGCTTTCAAGGTTGCCTAGTGATGTGAAAGAGTTAAAGCAGTTGCATCTATGTTTAATTTACTTCCAGAAAATGACATCAGGTTTGAGGAGAGTAAATCCAACTTTGGAGACACTAGAATCTATGTTATAGGGTCAAATTATAAACTCTCAGAAAGTAATGAGCACTGGGATCTGACCTTGAGAAAAATGAACAAGGAAGATTTCCAAATTCTGAGTTTCCTTCACATTGTCCTATTACTCCAGTCTAAAATGACATTGTTATAGAACTCATTCCCCATGAATGAAAGAATTATCCCCTATTAAAATGTAAATGCCCCGGAAAAGACAGAGGAAGAATAAATCAATCATTTATGCCTTAATGAGAAGAAGTCACTCAAACCCTCCAAATATTATAGCTATTTAAAATTGAACATTGATAAGGTAGAGATGAGATACAGGTACTTTGGAAACAGGAGGTGGAAGTAGGAAATAAAAGGAAAATTAGAAAGTTCTGAGAGTAAACTTTGCACAATTTACAATGTCACAAAGAGGCTAAACAACAAGTGACACACAATTATTGATGGTGGTGATTCTTAGCTCAAAAAAGATTGTTGTGCTATTGTAAAACTTCACATTTGAGAAAAAGAAATTCTTGTTGTTGTTGTTGTTGTTACTACTCTTTTCTTCCTTGCTTAGGGAACAAATATTTACACAGGAGAGTGTTAATGTGTTTCCCCAATATGGGAAGGGATCTGTATATATGTGCTTCATTGGAGTATTAGTCAACTTTAATCATCTTTACTTTTTTTTTTAGTTATTTTGCATATGTCTGTTGGCAAAAGTTTAAGATGATAGGGTTCATGGGCTGTTAATATTATTTATCTGTTGGTGAAAAATCAATTATCATTATCATGTTATATTTTTCAGCAAACATTTAAATTTTTCAAAAAAGTATTCGTTAGATATAAAATATCAGCTCAGATTGAAATGAAAAACATAGAAGAGGTAATACATAATAGGTTCATATTATTCTGCTTTTATTTTTACTGTCATCTATTAGTCTACATTTTTACTCTGAAACAAAAACAATATCATGGATTTATACTCTTGTAAAATTAATATTTTACTTATCTGCAAATCTGAAAATTTTCACTATAAAATATATTCTTACTGACCTACTTATCTAATTTTATACTTTATCTTTAATAAATATTATGTTATTTATTATGAAAAAAAGCAAAAGAAAACCAGAACAGACAAATTACAACTGCCCAAATTTTACACAATTTTTCTTTCTCCAACAGTCAGCATCAAAACTATGATATAAATTGCTTTTGAATACTTCTGTACCAGATGTCAGCCATCTTGCTTATCACTGAACAAGCCACATTTGAACTAAACAGTTCAGTATCGCATTGAGGGATGTGGTTGCTGATTGAACACAGGTGTAATGGTTGATATACTGTCACACAGTCTGACGTTAACCTAAGATCTTTGTTGAAATAGTTATTACTGATGGCACGAAATGTAATTGCTAATTTTCTGCCTGAGTGGTTACATATTTTCTCTAAATCTTGAGAGTTATTCATCCTTTTTCCACTGCCCATTCCTCAGAGTTTAAGGCAGATGTGTCAGTGGCCCGTGGACCAGTAATTGAACCTGTCACTTGCAATCTACCAACTTCATTCTTCAGAAATGTGACTACTGCTTTATTCACTCTCCTGCTTATTTTTTTCTAGGTATCGAATGTCCTACTTGAACCTAAGCTAAGTAATATTCATTGTTTACCTTTAAGGAACTCTTTGGTCACAGAGTAAAGGAGTTGGGGAGTGCCTCAAATCTGACTATATTTTAGTATTTCTCATGGATTTTGGTTTACAAATGAATTGGTTCTTCATGAATCTAATTATAATAAATCAATCAATTGTATTGTGGGTGTAGAAAGTGAGGACTTTAGTGAAGAAAGGAGTGGGAGGTTGGGATAGATTTGCTTTTCCTATTGAGTGCAAACCTTCTTAAAATGACAACATATCTTAAGCTGCTGATACAACTTTTCAGAATTTCATTGATTTGCACTGAGCACTAGTGTTTAGGGCTCAGTGATTACCCAGTGCTTACTATTTTGACAATAAATATGCTGCAACAAATTAAGCTGCAATAATTTTTTTTAACTTTCAATTTTTTATAATGAAACAATTCAATTAAGTATAGTACACAGTAAAATAAGAGATAATATATGCCAAATGTGGAGGACTTTTTCATAAAATTATTTCAGTTATGTTTTTTGTCAAAATCCTTTCAAAGTTAACTCAGGCTTCAAGAAACTCTATAGTTTATTATAATTTGTTTTGTGTATTAATTTTATTTGTAAAAGAGAAAAAAAGTCTTCCTATAGCTATACTTGACTTGTGAATAAATAAGATTTTAAAACTATTGATTAAAATTTAAGATTGCATCTTTAAATAAAAAAATGATAAAAATAATTATCTTAGCATAATGAAAAAATAACTCTGGTTTAAAATTCTTCTTTCATTCTTTTGTGACTTAGGACAGACCAACTGCATCTCAATAGTTTTATCTTTAAAAGGGGCACAAAAATCTCTGTTTTACTAGTTGATGTCAATATTTGAGATATGTAGACAAATCATTTTGGGTAAGAACTTTTGTACAACAGAGACTTGATGCATGGTACCTAATGTCAAGGGACCCATTATGTACCTAAAGGTCTAGTAATAATGAGTTAATTTACTGATGGAAGAGTCTGCTACCGGCATGAGGATTTTGAGACAATGTTTTCAAGGTTAGATGAAAGCAGAAATGCAAACCTATGGAGACTAATTCTGATTGAGGAGAGAAAATGCCAAACATGCTGTGTCTTGTGGTGCAGCTGTCTGGGGCTCATTAACAGTGGAGGAAGGTACTATGCATATACACCCCAGCTGCTCTAAAAATACAGTGTTTTGTGCATGTTATCATGCTCATAGACTGATTTATATAGACACTACATTATAAGCTAGAGTCATTATTTGGTGTCACACTAAGGAGAAAAGTGGCAAGCCTTAGGTTATATTCCATTTTAACTTTTCAAGATGGCATATTTATAAGGTGGCATTTACAAGTCCACAACTGTAATTAATTGGTGTGATTTGACTTTTCTTTATATATGATTTATGAAGCACTTGAATCTGGCTTCCAGATGTCCATTTTGGGTTGTAGAAGCAAAGAATGGATAAACTTTGGGTGGAAAAAATTGTACATCAGAGAATTGAATCTGAGAGATAAAATCTGATCTAAATTGAAATTAAGAGGTAGAAATTATGAGTACTAGGAAAAGATAAGTCAAAGGAAAACCACCAGATCAGTGGTGTGATATAATTGTGTTTGCTTGTTTATTTATTTATTTACTACTGTCTTGACTGGGTTTGGAGGCCATGGCTAGAAGCTGGACAGTTCCCATTCTCAAGCAGCTAATTAAGTCCAAACTTCAACTACTTCTTTTATCAGACTTTCACACTCCTAGACCTCTATGTCCTCTTCCTTAATTGTCCCGAGGGCTAAGTATCAAAGACCCAGAAAACAGCTCTTATGTCTTAGATATTCAAATTATCCAAACCACAGGGAACTCGCCAAAGCTAGTTAACCCTACCACTTGTCCTATATAAACTGCTCCCTCCTACTCCAGCTTTCTGTTATCTGGTTCCTGGATGCAACCCTCTCCGTGACCTTGCCTGGAAGTGTTTTCTATTTTGAAGTTTAGAGGTTTTTATCTTATTTTTTGTATATATTTAAGCATTACAACATGATATCTTGATTTATAAGTCTAGAGATCACTTTTGGAACTTTGTCTTTCATCTGTCTAAGTGTTGTGCGGTGTCAAAAGAGTTCTCAAATTTTATAAAATAGGTAGTGCCAGGCAATAATGCAGGAGACAACAGTTATCAGAGGTCAAGATGTCAAAAATCCATCAGTTAAGACAAGAACAAAGGGTAACTGTTTTCAGAGTTTTATTTCCAGGAGAATTTTATAGTTTTACTTAGTTAGATTGCACCATAAGGTCTTATTTCTATGCTCAATAGAGTAACTCATGATTTCCACTGCCAAATACATTTCTACCTCAACTCAGAAACTGCCAGCATAATCTTCCATTTGTTAAGGGCAAAAATCAGATTTTTTTTGTTTGTTTGTAAAAGCATACTTAATATACAGTTAACTGTGCATATGTAAATTGTACCATTTGGCGTGTTGACATATGAATATACCTGCAATGTCATCACTACAATCAGATAATAAATACTTCTATGATTCCCACAACACTTTATCTGCCCCTTCATAATGCTCTTCTCCTATTCGGTCCACTTTCTCTCACACAACGTTCTTCCCTGTCTCCAGACAACTATTGATGTTCTTTCTGTCATCATAAATTACATTTTCTAGAATTTTATTTTAAGTAGAATCATGCAGTAATCACCTTTTTATGTCATTCTTTTATGTAGCATCATTACTTTGAAATTTAGCTGTATTGTTGCATGTATCAATAGTTCACTGTTTTGATGGGTAGTATTATATTATGTGAATATGGCACAATTTGTTGATGAATATTTGGGTTGGAACTAAATAGTTTCATTTTGGGACTATTAACAAAAAGACTTCTATGAAAATTTGTATACATGTATTTTTAAGGGCATAAACTTACATTCATTTATTTTCTTGAGTAAATACCTAAGAGTGAAATAGCTGGATTATACTGGAAGATGTATGTTCAGCTTTTTAAGAAACTACCAAACTGGTTTCCAAAGTGGTTCTGACATGTTATGTTCCCAACAGTAGCCACACCAGAGGTACTGTTCCTCTACATCCTTGTCAGCACTTGATATGGTCAGGGTTTTTTATATTAGTCAGTTTTATAGCTGTGTAGTAGTATCTCATCATGGTTTTATTTTATATTTCCTAATAACTATGATATTTAGCATCATTTTATGTGTATATTTATGATTCATGCATCTTGTTTGTTGAAGTCATTAAACTAATAAGGGAATGGATTTAAATTAGAACTATTTTTGTTTAATGTGTTTTGAATGTTAAGTATTCCAGTACGAGTTCTGATCAAGTATATCATTTGCAAGTGTTTTGTCTTTTCATTCGTTCGATACTGTTTTTTATTTATTTATTTTTTTGTTAAGGTGTTACTATAATGTCCAAGATGGAGTGCTGTGGTGCTATCATAGCAAACTACAGCTTCAAACTCCTAGACTCAAGTGAATTCCCTTCCTCAGTTTTCTGAGAAGCTGGGGTTGCAAGTATGTGCCACCATGCCGGTTCTCAACAGTGTTTTTGAAGACCAGGCATTTTAAATTTTGGTAAAGCCTGAAAAAATGTTTGATTCCTCTACTAATTGTATTCCAAATATGTCTCAAAAATATCCACTTCTTTGAATTCCTATTACTAACATCCTTGTCCTATTATCTCTTGTTTCTTCTCTCTATAACCACAATAACTTCTTGAGTCTATGCTTCCAACTCTCACTTCCTCCCATGTACACAGATCTTTGCTCAGCAACTTAAAATATAATATATATATTAAAACTTTTCTGGGCCGGGCTCGGTAGCTCAGCCTGTAATCCCAGCGCTTTGGGAGGCCGAGGTGAGTGGATTGCCTGAGCCCGCGGGTTCGAGACCCGCCCAGGCAACTTGAGGAGACCTCACCTCTACAATAAATAAAAAAAAATTAGCTGGGCATGGTAGCGTGCCCCTGTAATTCTGGCTACTTGGAATGCTGAGGTGGAAGGATCACCGGAGCCCAGCAGGTCGAGGCTGCGGTGGCCGGGAGCATGCCACTGCACTCCAGTGTGGGCGACTGAGTGAGACTCCAACTCAAAACAAACAAACAAACAAAAAATCCCAACTTTTGTGCTTAATATTTTGTATAGTTTCCCTTTGGATTTGAAAAAACACCAAATCTTTTTATATAACCTATGAAACGTGTCCTGTATGGTCTGGCCCCTGCCCAACTCTCATACTGCGTTTTGTACTACATTATTTCTTGATCATTATATTTCATTCATATTATCTTCCTTTCTATCTTTGTTACCAATTAAGTTACTTTCTATTAGAGGACCTTTGTTCTCAAACTTTTCTTTACCTGGATTGTTTGTTTAACTTTTTGACATAACTTTTGTTCTTGCCTGTACTGTGAAAGCTTCCTGATAGCATGCTTCTTTTTTCGTAAACTTACTAAATATAGGACTGGAATAAAATAAGCATTCATAAACAATAGCTGAAAGATTGTACAAGTGAGTATATGTATTTTGACAATTTTTCATGTCATTACAGCATTCAATTTAATATAATATTTATTTCAATGATAACTTTACATGATGGAGGAATCATTCTCATCAACGATAGGTACTTAATGACTACATAATTGAAAGCAGTATCATAGTTTAGATATAAAATAAAGGTATCAAAACACCCAAATACTAATGACAATGCAAGTAAAATATGAATCGGATCCTGAGCCAAATTATGTCTTCACTCTAGGTTACTGAGAGATTTCTTAAGATTAAACAACTACCTCATCAAAAGATGAGCAGGCTAGTTAATGTTTATGAAGTGAATAGAAACGTGAATTGGTTAAATGAGAACTAAGGAATGGTTCTTGAAGGTATGTCCTAATGCATAGTTTATTCCAGAATGCTACATTTTTAAAATGGACAAATGTGGAGCTTGTAACTTTTGACTACAACTTGTTTATTGCTTTGTGTCATTTCCCAACTTTGACTATGCAGTTGAGAATTACTATTTATAATCTATGGAGAAAAAAAGTTTCAAGATCTAAAAAACCCTCCACCATAGCATTTCATTGTTCTTTATTTGCATTCTTGATTTTTAAAGTAGCTGAAGCCTTTTGCTTCATGGCAGAGATCCTCAGGCATTTTCTTTTCTTACAAAAACATTTTTAGAATATTAATTCACTACATAGTGAACTTTCCTCTAACACACGTCCTTGCTAAGTTTGTATCATATATCCTTAATTTGGTAGGCTGATTATTCAACATTCACAGGTGTCCAGACACTGCTATTCCAGGACAGAGTATGGAACTGATCGGGCATCAGGTGACCTGTGTTCTACTCTTATGAAATGTCTCAATAATAGTGATCACCTACTTAGAGTTATTTCGGAGCCCAGTTTTGAATTGCTATTCTGACAAAATTACTTAAATTAAAACTAAAGATTCTAATGATGTTAAATTTGTTTTATTAAAATGATATGAGTTTTTAGAAAACTCAAAAGCTCCTTGTAGTTTATAAGACAAATGATACTATCTTACTTAACCTGAGTATCTGGGACTGGCTCAGTGTCTCACACTTGTAATTTCAGCACTTTGGGAGACTGGGGCAGGATGATCACTTGAGGATAGGAGTTTGAGACTAACCTAGGCAGAAACCTGATCTCTACAATTTAAAAAAAAAATTTAATTGTCCAGGCATGGTGGCATATGCCTGTAATTCCAACTACACAGAAGGCTGAGATTGGAGGATCACTTTGCTTCAGGAGTTGGAAGTTGCTGTGAGCTAGAATTGCACCTCTGTATCCCAGCTTGGATTGACAGAGTGAGAATACATTTATTAAAAAAAAAAAAATCTGAGCCCTCCCCAATAGATCTAGTCATAGTGATGTCATATTTTATATGAATTTTGATGTGTATTAATAAAGAAATAAGAAAATACTAGTATTGCCTATTTTATTAGCATTTTCTTGTTCACAATAATATTGGAAAATGAACAATATTCATTAAATATCGCTTCTTATTCTGTAATTCTGATTTTAAATATTAGTGATCCTTCTTAATTTAAATATGCATACTCTAATGAATAAAATATACATATAATTTCTCAGTGTAAATCCAAACTTATCATTGCCTTTGTTGTTGCTGTTGTTGGGTGTAGGTTGAGTAACATTTAACTAAAATGCTTAGGACTAGAAATGTTTTAGATTTTAGATTTTTAAAAAATTTTTGGAATATTCAACATATGAGATATTTTGGCGATGGAACCCAAGTTTGAACATGAAATTTATTCATATTATATATAAGCTCATAGATGTAGACTAACGGTAATTTTATGTTATCATTTAAATAATGCTGTGTAAATAAAATGTTTTTGTACATAAGGTCAGATGTGAAATCTTCCACTTGTGGTATGCTGTAGGTGCTCAAAAATTTTCATATTTGAAATATTTTGGATTATGGCTTTTCAGGTTAAGGATGCTCTCTATATTAAAATGTTCTGAGTCTGCAGTTGCTGCAAACATATTGCCTCCTTTCTATTTCGTAATTTTAAAAAATTATCACTTGGATATTTCAAAATAATCAGATACTTTTCTTAAAGTACTATTATATTGTTTTAATGTATATGTTAATTTTGTATGTTCACAGATTATGGTATAATATATGCTATTTTCAACAATTCCAAGTGATGCTGATGTGAATGAAGAAAAATATTTTTACTTCCCCTATTAACTTTCTCAACCATAAAATTGAACAATGCTGTAAATAAAATAATTTTCATTTATTTTTCAATGTTTATGTAAAATATAATAACTTAATTTAGTTTTCTTTCTTTTATTTATGTTTTATTCCCTACATTTTTGTCATTTCATCATGAATAACATTTCAAGTCAGTACATATTAATATAAATCCCACTTTGGTTAAAATAGTTTAGGAACTATTATTTGGTCAACCATTTTTCTATTTATGTATTTTTCAGGATAATTTTGGTATTTTATTTTTATAATTAACATTATAGTAAACCGATTTGTTAAGATGTTAAAGAAAAATGTATTCAATGAAACTTGTTAAGTATCAACGAATAATGATAAGGCAGAATTTATTCAGAATCATTTTATGATAGTTATGAGGACCATAGCAGCATAGTTTTGCAGTGGAATAGAGAGACTGGACTCAACTTCCAATACAACATGGGTATGTGGAAACTTATAGTCAAAAAGCAGTGTGGGGGTGGGTGGACAGAAAATGACTAAAGGAAACATCAGCAGTAAGGGGAAATCTGTCTAGCCAGACATAACAGAATTCCTCCAAAGACTGACCAGGGTGATCAGACTTCTCCTGGAGGATTGTGGAAGATTAGGAATGTAATCAGATATCAAGGATGATCAGATATCTAGAGTGTGGGATTCTCACTAAACTGATTTAGCAGGGTACTTGGCTAAAACTAGATTTTATAAGGAAGTGTACAGACAGACCTAGGAAAAGATTCAGAAGGGTGACTAAAGTTTGAAAACTCAAAGGATCTTTGTCAAAGGAAATTGCCTAATTAGAGACTTCATCTCTACAACAAATTAAAAAAAAAAATTAACCAAGAATGGTGGCTCCTGCCTGTAGTTTCAGCTACTTGGATGGCTGAGGTGAAAGGATCACCTAAGCCCAGCAGACCAAGGCTGCGGTGGCCATGAGCATGCCACTGCACTCCAACCTGGGCGACAGAGTGAGGCTTCAACTAAAAAAAAAAAAAGAAGAAGAGAAAAAAAATTGCAAAAATGTATTATGCTCCTCTAAATTACAATTTTGATCTAGTCCTTAAGTAAACTTTCTGAAGTTTAATATAAAAATAAAAGCAACCCTAACACTAAGTAGTCTTTTGAAATAAATTATAATTATATGAAACTATTTTGAAATAAATTATAATTATATGAAACTAAAATAACTTCATCAAGAATACAAATTATAATTTTTAAAAAATTTTCTCTTTTGCATGGATCCTCTGAGGGAAAAAAAAAAATGAAAGCCTGGTGAGGAGTGGACAGATTTGAGTCACAGATATTAAGAATATAAAATAGCACATAAGTTATCTGACAATTCCTCTTCCATTATAGAAATTTATCCTGCAGGAGAAATTATTTTGCTTTATCCAGGACAGCTTTAAATATCTCTAGTAAATGAGATTAAATTCCTGTAGAATATTATTTTACAGTTGAATTGTTCATCTTATTAGAGACTGTTACCTTATGTAGCAGTCATCTGAGCTTATTTTGGATTAGTTTTGGTGTAAGACTTTAGTTAATATTGTAATAATTCTCCATAGAAACAATTTTTATTAAGTAGGTAGTAGAAGTGGTAAATTCTCCTTTTAGTTGATGAGAGAAATTGATGCTCAATGAGATGAAATGAGTGTGCATGTATTAAGAACAGTTCAGCACAGAATTCTACTTTAAACCAAGGTTTTGGGTCCTTAGCTCTTCTTTCTACTAAATCATATTGCTTACTAGTATGCTCAACAATGCAGTAAATGTTTTCTTAAATGGCATTTTCTTTCATGTGTGACATGCACATGTAGGTTAAATTATCTAACATATTAAGGAATTTTCCAATAATTTACATGCAGAAACTGTCCACTTGAGAAAGGTGAATACGCTGCTTAAAATTAGAAGTTCATTCACTTGTACTCCTACTGAAAAATGTGTACCAAGATTATGTATTTGGCCATACTAATTTCGGGTTTTGACTCTCTAAACCAGACAGCTTAGCAAATAGATTGTATGACATATTCTCCATTTGTTCCTTTACACTTCCAGTCAACATCTGTGACAATGTTCACATGATACAGCATGCATCATCTGAGTTGCTATGCCCTCCAACTTCCAATTAAGTTTTGCAAAAAAAATGGATGCCATGAAGAAAGAGTTGTCTCTGCCCTTTATGTGCCTTTATCTCTATTTCTACTTGTATGCAGATAAATTGTCCAACTTCAAACCCTTCAGGCCTAGAATTGGTAATGGTCTGCTATTGCTGGCTCCATGAATCTTTGTTTTCTCTAATCCTGCCTACATCTTGAAACTGTCCCTCCATTAAACTCTCTCTGATGCTAATTTTGAATGTACATATCATCCATTTTCTCCCAGCCCTTGACTGATAAAAATATTTTTCTGTTGGTAGGAATAAGTGATTCTTAATTTTGGTTCCAGGTATATGAAAGGCTAATTTTAGGCTGTTCAATGAACAGAGAATAAAGATTATAAAAGTTATGCTGAATGTTTCCACAGCTGTTAAAACATGCTTACCATATTTTACTTAATGTTGGGTTTTTATTTCATATATTATTCCAAATGAGTGACAGAGTTGTGGACTACAGGGAGGTAGGGAGATGCATTTCATTAGGCACCTATTTTTAAAAAGTTGGTATGTTTGTGTGTATGCTGTTTAAGATTTATGTGTCAAGTGTTCCTGTTGATATAATAGAAAGGATGAGGAAAGTATGCTAGTGTGTGCCTGTTATCTTCTGGTCTGAAGTCAAAAAAGTGAAAATCTGAAGAAAGTTGGTAATAAATCCGATAGAATCTGTGAGAAACTGTTCTAAAACAGAGTATCTAAACCATCACACGCATTACTTAATATGTTCATAGAGCATTGTTCTGCTAATACCCATGAAAAAATTAAAAATAACTGATCCAGATAGAATAATCTGCATTAAAATAAACAATAATAATCCAAATAGTGTGCATATAATATCAATCTTCCTCCATCCATAAATATACACTCAAAAATATAAGGAGACAATTGAAGAATATATACAAAAGACATACTCCTCTAAAAAATATGTTTTGAAATATTTCTATATTCTCAAATGAATAAAACACTATGTAGTATTTTTAAAAACCTGCGGATGAAGAAGATCATAAGAAATTAAGAGATAAAGGATATCAAAGTGGAAGAGCTTAAGAGTGAAGTCCAATGCCATAATAGACCTCTTACATAAATGAGAACTTTATTAAAAGTACTAGAATGCAAAATAGATACTGTTGAAAATAAAATTAATGACAAGAAGGCCTGCTTGAAAAAAAATCAAGCAAATCAAGTGTGAAAATAATACAAACAAATAGTTATTAAGAAGATAACTAAAATATAATATATAAGGAAATAATTACTGTTCTTTGGGGAGAAAATTAAATATATAAAGCAAATATAAAATTGTCTAAGCTGTATTAGAAAGGATTTTTTAAAAACTATTCAAAGATAGTTAAGTGAAACTTTTCTTATGAAAACCTAAATCTACAGAATGTGAGAGCCCTTGCAGTATAAATCTAGAATTATTATCAAATCTAATCTAAATCTATATGTCGATAGAAGTAAAATTTATTATTTTATTTTATTTTTTTGAGTTGGAGTCTCACTCAGTCATCCAGACTGGAGTGCAGTGGCCACTCCCGGCCACTACAGCCTCGACCTGCTAGGCTCTGGCGATCCTTCTGCCTCAGCCTTCCAAGTAGCTGGAACTACAGGTGTGCGCTACCACACCCGGCTAATTTTTGATTTATTGTAGAGATGAGGTCACGCCAAGTTGCCCAGGTGGGTCTCAAACCCGCGGGCTCAAGCAATCCACTCACCTCAGCCTCCCAAAGCTCTCAGATTACAGGCTGAGCCACTGAGCCTGGCAGAAGTAAATTTTAGATAGCTAGATACTATAAATATATCCAGCAAAGGAGGAAAAATAGTGAATAATAAGTTATCTTAAATATAAAAAAAATTCTAGGCAACATATATATTAAAATGAAAATCCTTAAGTTAGCTTAAAAGAAAGAAAATTGGGGTCCTCTTAAATTTATCATGGCAATAGTCATTGTCAGAATACGTGGTAGTAGTAACATAGTTATTAGAAGAAAAACGAAGACCTTGGTCCAAAAAAGTTAAACCCAATAAAGCTGTAATAACAAAATTAAAGAGTAATAGCTTTTAAATTTATAAAATGACAATTATGGAAGTCATATGAACAAAAACACTTGGAGTTATTTGTTCCAAAAGTAGGACTCATGTAGTAAACGATCTATTTGTCTTCCTATAAAATGTATTTGATAAAAAAACCCAAATAAATGGTCGATTTAAATTTGTTGATTGTCTAATCATTGGAAACTGTAGTCACTTTCTCTGGGTAAAAAGGTCTATGGATACGTGATTAAATTAAAGAGTACCAATTGAGAATATGATTCTGGATTACCTGGGTAGGTTCCTAAATGTAATCACAAGTATACGTATAAGAAAGGTGGAGGAAGATCAGACACCACCTCCTGTACACACGTGTGCGTGCACACACACACACATACACACACAAAAACAATGTGAAGGTGGAGCAGAGAGATGTAGGCATAAGCCAAGGAATACCAATAACCACCAAAAGCTGGGAAGGCAAGGGATCAGCTCTCTTTTAAGGCCTCTGAAAGAAACAGTCCTTTGCCTTTATCTTGATTGTGGGCTTCTATGAAAATAAATGTCAGTGTTTTAAGCCATTGTAATGATTAACCTTATGTGTCAACTTAACTAGACCATGGTACCCAGTTTTTTGATCAAACATGTCTGATGTTGCTGTGATAAGTATTTTTTAAAGATAATTTTAACCTTTAAACCAATAAACTTTAAGTAAAGCAGATTAGTTTCCTCACTGTGGCTGGGATTTTTGTTTTTTGTTCTTTTTCTATCAGTTCAAGGCCTTAAGACTAAACAGACTAAGGTCTCCCAGGGAAGAGGGAATTTTTTCTTCAGACTTTGGACTTAAGCAGCAACATTAATTCTTCCCTGGATTTGCACATGCCTTCCTATACTGAAACTTTTGGAT
>CAUYQG010198043.1:0-11792 GCA_963574415.1 Tarsius wallacei | reverse complement strand
ACAAATGTTCATTATGCAGGTACCCTTGTTGATAAGGTGGGCTTCCCTCCTTTAGCAAGTAGTAGTTTCAATATCTATATCCAAACATGCTTAAGCCTGCAACATTTCCCTTAATGATTAACAAGGTGTCATGGCGGTACTTCAGAGAATTCTGGACAAAGTATTTTTCTTAATAAAAAGGATTCACATGGATCAGTCAAGAAAATAGTTTTAAAAGGAAAATCATCCTCAAAGTTATATTAGACGTAGGATCATTTCCAAATCCTTCACACTTGTTTATGCAACTAAAAAACCCAAGTGCTGATTAGGTTGAAATATCCCCATTTGACCAGGATTTAGGAATGCTCTACATGGCACTCAGTGTGTGCTTCCGAGTTTTCTTTTAAAATAGAGATACTATTCTGAGAGTTGTAAAAATACTGTAGGAGATAAGGCTAATCTGCTTTAATATAAACATGGCAACCGCACGCCAACAAAGAATTCCAATTATTGCAGACAATTTGCTGGACGTGGTGGCACACGCCTGAAGTTCCACCTACTCAGGAGGCTGAGATGGGAGGATCACTTGAGCCAAGGAGGTTGAGGCTGCAGTGAGCTGCGATCATGTTACTGCACTTCAGCATAGGTGACAGAGTGAGACTCCAAATCAAAAATAAATTTTTTTTTTAATTATAGAGAGGAATCGAACATGATCCTCCGAGAAATGGTACCCTTCTTCTGGTGCCTCTATGCCACCACTAGCACTGCCACAAGCAGCCCTCACATTTTGCCACTCCCAGGACAAAGCTCATTGACTTATGGGAAACACTGAGCCTGGAAGAGTAAGCATTATCGCAGACAATTTCTTCTTCTACTCTGACATTAGAACAAACCTTGAATGGAGGGAAGATTAGAATCCCTTTTGAATAAGTGTTGCTAATTATTGATGACTGTTCTAAACAATGCTTGGATAATTTTTCCTTGTCCCTTGACATAAACTTGATAAACAACCAAGATGTGAGAAAGAGATTATTGGTTGATTAAACTTTACTCAGGTACTTAAAATTAGCTATTTATTAAAAAAAAAATTTATAAATCATCACACATTGTAAAAGTATGTGACATGTAGATTTCATTTATTTTTGGCGAAGGGAGATTGAGGCAGTGAATCATTGAAGTCAAATACCAAACTAAGAGAAATTAAAAGGCATATTATTTCTTTTCTTTGGGAAGCAGCATCATTAGTTAAAAAGAGATTAGTTGATACTAGAGAACTACATTTAAAGTAATGACAATAAACAAATGAATTACTTTGGTATTTTTTTTTTCTCTCATCCTAGGAGCCACTTCATCTTTCTCCATCCAGCTAAAAAATCGTGCCTTTTCTCAATGCTTAATCTGCTTCTCCTCTCACTCCATGCTGTCTCTGTAGTTAATTTTATTTGTGCTCATTGCTTAAGTTACTGGGCGTTAGACACACATGCACACGCACATGCACACACACACACACACACACACACACACACACACACACACACTCAGAGAGAGAGAGAGAGAGAGAGAAAGAGAGACAATATAGGGAAGAGACGGGGATTTCTTCAGGCTCCTTTGAGAAGAGGGAGTTGACAGGACGACCACGGTTGCTTCAATGGGTGTGCTTGCACCCAAGGGCTTTTGCATTGCTCGTTCTCACCCTGAATGTCCTCCCTGTAGTCAGAACCTCGCTTACAAGTCACGTCCTCTATGAGACCTTCTCTGACCTGCTGAATATTGCAGTCCATTATAAGCTGCAAGAGGACAGGGACTTCTGTCTGTTTTATTCCCTGCTGTATATCTCCAGGGGCTAGAGCAATACTTGAAGAATATTTGTTAAGCAAAGTAATAAATTCAATCAAATCACATCACCTGTTTAAAGCATGTCATTGGCCTCACATTGCACTTAGAATAGAGAACAATTATTTTCACATGGTGCAGGGCCCTGCAGAATGCAGACCTTCTTTCTCTCCAATGTCTTTTTAAGTCCTCTCCTGTCACTTCCATATCTCAGCCACATTAGACTTTTCTTCAGTTCTTTATATATACTTTGCTGCATTGCACCTCAGAACCTCGGTGCTTGTTCCTCCCTGCCTAGAAAAGACGTCCCTCCACTTTTTCCAGGTACCTCTTGCTTGATTTTCCAGCTCACCAGAAGATCCACTCCCTTTAGCAACCCCTCTCTGGCCACCAGCCCATCCACCACATGCTCACATATCAATATGTTTTCTCTACAGCATGTAGCACAATTGCGCTTTTACATTTTAACAAGTTATATTTTCCAGTTTGGACTGTAAGCCTTGTGAAAGCAGGAATTCTGTTCTTGCTCATCAATGATTTGTCCAATGTCTAGTGCAGTACCTAGCACTTAGATGGAGTCAACACAGGTCTGTGGAATGAACGGGAGGAAGGAAAGGATAGAATTGATGTATCTTTAAATCGAGGTGAAAAAGATCATTACAGAAAGTTGGCCAAGTTGTTGTGGCCCATCCACATTTGCTCCCAACTAAGGGGACCAATCATGTAAAGGAAGCCTACAAAGCAAGGAGAATGTTTTTAAAAAAGAAAACTAAGGAAAATAAGACATGTGAAGGATTGTTTCAAAGGCAGGTAAAATTAGGGGAACATTTTTATTAAAAGCTTTCTCTGCAGCCACTAAATCAACTTGACTAATAAAATTACTACTTGATTTAGCATTCATGAAATTACATTGCATATTGAACATATACACATTAATCAAATACTAAAATAATTCCTGAGTTAAATGACATAATGTTAGCCTATGTCAGAGCTGACCTTGAAAAATCTTTCAAGCATGGCTCAGTGTGATTGAAAGTTACGTGTGAACATTTTCTTCCTGAGGATCTAACAGCAATGCCTCAATGTGTTTTTTTGAAATAGGATGTATCTGAGTAGCAGCACAGTTATTCTTAAATCTATTTTCTTTAGCAAGAGATTTGAAACCCTACCATATATGACAAAACCCAATGTGGATGGATTAATCCCTTTTGGAAGTCAATCTGTTATACAAAATAAAGAAGAGAGCAGTTAAAACCAAACAGTTGCTTGGCCATACACACTAGAAAAATTTCTTATTCACACCATCTGAGTACTGTATTTTTCCCAAGACTTAAACAATTAGTTAAGAAGGATTTTTAAAAGGCCACCAATAAACTATGCACATATTATAAAATCTGTGTATCCATATGCAAATATACACTGTTGATAGTATATTAGTTAGAACCATTTATAGTTTTTGTTTCTATAGATCAGTTTTCTATTTAGCCTGATTAGCATACATTTTAAATGGTTAACCAAAAGCTGCACAAAATTTAAAACATGATCTACATAACTCTTAGATTTTAAAAAACACCAAAAGCTAGACTACATAGAAATTAAGAGGTACTCCAAATTTCTAATGTGACAAAAATTCATACAAGTTTTAAAATAGTTTAACAGAAAAAAATAACTAGTCATTGAAGAAGTTTTAAACATTAATAAATATATTACAAAGATGGACTTTTCTTAAAAAAAAGTGCATAAACTAATATACTAGAAAAAAGGGAACCAGTAGAATTGATAAATTAATAAGAATAAGAGTTCCTTTGAAAGAACAATGAAATAAAACATGTCTCTCAAACATATAAGACAAATAAATGAATAATAAAAAGTTGCTACATGCATAAATGAACATTTTTCAAAATGAAAAAAACTCAATTTAAAGTTTTATAATAATAAAATTTAAATGTTTATACATTTTTAAAAGCTAGAAGAGGCTGGGCATG
Source organism: Tarsius wallacei (assembly GCA_963574415.1). NCBI lineage: Eukaryota > Metazoa > Chordata > Mammalia > Primates > Tarsiidae > Tarsius > Tarsius wallacei. Next base: position 7,995 of record CAUYQG010198043.1, on the reverse strand, counting down.
ATGGCTCACACCTGTAATCCCCGCACTTTGGGCAGCCAGGGAACAAAGATTCTTTGAGCCCGAAAGCTCAAGACCAACGTGGGCAACATAGTGAGACCTTGTCTCTATAAAAAGTAAAAAAAAATTAGCCTGGCATGGTGGCACACCCCTGTAACCTCAGCTACTCGGGAGGCTCAAGTGAGAGGATTGCCTAAGCCCAGGAGGTTGAGGCTACAGTGAGCCGTGATCATGGCACTGCACTGCAACCTAAGCAACAAAATGAGACCCCCAACTCAAAAAAAAAAAAAAAAACTGGAAGAGCCAGGCTCGGTGGCTCAGCCTGTAATCCCACACTTTGAGAGGCTGAGGTGAGTGGATTGCCTGAGCCCGTGGGTTCAAGACCCACCTGGGCAACTTGGTGAGACCTCATCTCTACAATAAAGCAAAAAAAAAAAAGAAATCAACCGGGCGTGATAGCGCATGCCTGTATTTCCAGCTACTTGGAAGGCTGAGGCGGAAGGATCACTGGAGCCCAGCCAGTCGAGGCTGCAGTGGCCACTCCAGTCTGGGCGACCAAATGAGACTCCAACTCAAAAAAAAAAAAAAAACTAGAAGAAAAAGAATTTTGAAAGTTTACAATACAAAAACATAGTAAATGTTCAAGATGGTGGATATGCTGATTGCCCTGAGTTGATCATTACACACTGTAATGTATCAAAATACCACTTTATATCCCATGTATATGTACAATAGCTACATGTCAAATATTTTTTAAAGGTTCATACATTGAAAATTTTTAGATAAATATACCAAACTTAATTAGGAAGAAGTGAAAACTGAAATAGGTAAGATATACTAGAAGTGATAAAAAAAAATTCTGTCAAAAAATTGCCAGCAATTATTCTTTGATACAGAGAGCTGTTTTACATTATTACATTTTCAATGAAGATATAACTGCTTTATTGTTTAACTATTTCAGAGAGCAGAAGAATATGAAACATCTCCCTAATCATTACATATAACTAAAATTACATTAATACTAAGTATGGCAAAAGACCCAAAACCAAACTTATAAGACCAATCCTAGTTTTGAGTACATATTTAAAAAATATGAGTAGAATAAAAATTAAAACATAGAATATTATAAAATTAAAACCAGCATTACATAACTTGTACTATTCTGAAAATTTTAAAATCATTTGTTATTAGAGAATTGGTTAAAATAACTTATTACTTCAAGAATTTAAAGGACACAATTATATATTCTCTCTAATATGTGGCAAAAGCTCATTTGGATTAATTTTCTAATTCTTACTCTGTGTTAACAGTTAAAAACATACTAAAGAAGGTAACATAATTTCTGCATTAATAGAATTTATAGTCTATGAAACATTCTTGTAATTATAGCCAAATCAATAAGGAAAGAAAATAAAATAAAATTTATATTATAAAATGAAAGAGAGAAGATGATCTGTGCACAAAACAGTCTACCCAATAATATAATCAATTCAACTAAAAACTTATTAGAACTAAGAAAATTCAAGAAGGTGGTACATTAAAAAATGCATATTCAAGAAGAAAACATTATTCTCTATATATGAATACACGTATTGAGAAATGAGTTGGCCATTCTAATTTTACTGAGAAATATAAAAATAAGAAATGTGTCATATTTCTAGGGAACCCAAATTTTCACACATTTTAACTATATGTTTATCAAATTCCCAAAAAGAGCTTTCAGAGTCTTTGTACATCAATTCTTAACTTCACATGTTACTATAGAGGTATAGTAACAATAGAAAATAGGAAAAACCAAGCTTTAAGGCAAAAGTTAATTGAAGGAACATTTTCCCATTTCATATGAAAAAGATTATGAGATTTAATGGTTTGTTGAATATTTGACATGTGTCATGATTGATTCTTAGTATTTTATATAAAAATCTCACTTAATCCTCTCAATAATCCTATAAGAAAGGTATTATTATCTTCAAAGTATTGTCCCCATTTTAGTAATGAGTAAACTGAGGTTTAGAAAGGCATTTCCTCAAAGTCATGAATATAGCATGAAGCAGAATTTATACGTGAACATGGGTCTATAAGTCTTCAAATGCTGAACTCTTAACACCAACAACAAATTACATATTCCATCACAAGAACAGAAAGATCATTGGAATTGCATAGAAAGAGTAGCAATAGACCAATTAGACAAATTATGTTAGCATAACATACAGGTGGCATTTTAAACTAGTGGAAAGAAATGAATTATTCAAGAAAAGGTGTTGAAACAACAGGCTAACCATTTGGAAAAAGAATAATATTGATTCCCACCTTGTGACATAAACCAAAATAAACTCCAGATGGATTATAGATTTATGTTCAAATATTGAAACCAAATTTATTCCACCTGTCAAGTTAACCCAGAAAATAGAAGCCTGATGGTTTTCACAAAATTAGGTACATTTCAGGAACAAATATGAGGCACTTTAAGGTATAAATTCAGACTTCTGCTTTCAACTTCAAATTTATAGAAATTTATTTTTTATAATATTATTAGACCCTTTATATTAAGAACAGACAGTGGGAACCCCACCAAGTAAAACGAGAACATGTATTTCTATTTTCTCATTTCTAAGCTCACTCTAACTAGATGATAGACAGAGAGATAGACAGAAAGAAGAGAGAGACTGGGAAAGAGGGAGAGAGAAAGATAATGTTATATATTAGTAGAGTTCACTCTACCTAGATAAATATATTTAAAACATTCATGATACAATCAGGCTTCTGCTTGACTGTTTCAGGTGACTTATTCACTACTCTATCTCATTATATATATATTGTGTGTATATATATATATATATATATATATATATATATATATATATATATATATATATACAGGTTGTCAATTGGTAGCCCTGAAAACTTGCCTGATTCTATCAGAATAAAAACCAGTGATTACAAAGAGAATCATTGAGCAATATAATTCAAATACAATAATTTGGAGAATTAAGAGAGGACTGAATGGGCTGTCTTCTAAAAGATGATTTGTGACCCCCCCCCCAAAAAAAGGAAAAAATACATTGTTTATTACCAATCTCAATATTTAGGAAAAATCTTGATTCAGATGTTTCTCAATGCTTCACTTATATTCCTATAGCTATTGGAGCACTTAGTATTCAGGCACATAGGCATTATTTATTGTGTTCCAAAAATAGATGAATGACATAGAGTAGTAAGATCAGTCACCTGAAATAGTCAAGCAGAAACCTGATTAGGTCATGAATGTTTTTAATTTGTTCAATTCATTCATGCTGCAAATACATATTGAATAACTATCACTACCTCTCTTTGAAAGGGTTGGATATACAAGCCATGCTACTTTCCATCAAAGAGCTTACATTAAAAGTCAAAGATGAAATCACACATGAAGTACTCCAATAGAAATGGAAGCTGTTGTGGGGGCTCCTGGGGACAGAAGCATTCATCCGGTGCTAGGGAGTAAAGGATTTCCTGAGGGACTGATGCCTAAGTTGAATCGTGAGTGATAACTATGAGTGTTAGCCAAAAGCAGAGGGAGCTGTAGTGAGAGGAGAAGTCATTATCAGGCAGATGAAAGATATGTGTAAGATTACAGGCAAGAGAGAGTATGATGTATACAGAAAAACGAAGAGTGGTTGGGTAGAGTAGGACTATAATGTGCAATGCTGAGACGTGGCAAGAGAGGAAGCTGAGGGACTAGACCTTGAAGAACCTGAATACCACATTAAACTCATAACTTATCATTAGGGCAACATGAAGCAGGTGGCTTGAACCCTTAGGCAGCCATCTCTATAAAAGAGAGCACCAGTGTCTACCATTCAGGTCACGCATCACACACACTCACTGCAGGCTCCAGAGCCAGTCGGTCTGTCCTTTTACTTGTAACAGTTGACTTAGACTCATCATGAAACATCCCTTACTTCTGGAAACCTCAGTCGCACTCATCAGTCTAGGATTCTCTGGCTTCCAATTATTACCAAGATTACCATCCCCTCACCAGTCACACAAGCCCTCACCTGGCCCAATGTCTTGTTGTGGCTTCATTCCAAGCCCTTTTAATCTAACTTATGGACCTCTGGTAAATCAACCTTCCCTCTGAATATAGGATTCATTTTCTTACATTAGCTGAATCCCTTTTATGTGGAGTTTGTTTCTTCACCCTCACAACACATATCTCATGGCTGGCTCTTTCTTGCTCCCAATGACCACTTCTATATCATTTTTACCTTCCTCCTACAATCCCTACTATCGCCCACACTCTTACTATCTGGTTGTACCACTCATTGTGCTAGCATTCTTTTCAGATTTCTAACTTATCCACAGTTGTGATGGTCCAAAACCTTCAACTTTTTTTTTTTTTGAGTTGGAGTCTCACTCTGTTACCCAGGCTGGAGTGCAGTGGCTGCTCCCGGCCACCGCAGCCTCGACCTGCTGGGCTCCGGCGATCCTTCCGCCTCAGCCTTCCAAGTAGCTGGAACTACAGGTGCGCACTACCACACCCAGCTAATTTTTTGATTTATTGTAGAGATAAGGTCTCGCTTCAACTTTATCCTCCTGCATCTGGCTTCCCAGTTCCTCAAGCCCCTCACCATTATCTACTTCTGCCATCTACCAGCACAATCACATCTGCAACCTTATTATTACCAACGATCACACCATCCCCAATACCTCCATTTCAACAGGTTTACTCTCAGCCTACCAAGTCCTCCTACCTGGGAGCAGTGTTTCCACCTCAACAATCCTAGCAGTCCATATACCCACCCTACTTTCTCACCATTCATCACCACTATCTTGCTTCACTTTCCATGTAGTTCCGCATTATAAACAACCCCTTGCAACACATCTTCAGTTTCCATGCCCCTTTCCCTCAAAAACACTCAACTTGCCTTTTGATTAAAATTTTGTTGTTGTTGTTGTTGTTGTTGTTGCAAGTGTTGTTGCAGCAACACAATTTAACTCATCTGAAGAGAAAGGAAACTTTTTTTGTTCCTCATAATTTGGAATCCTGAGTCCAGAACAGCTGGATCCAGAGGTTCAAGCACGATCAGCAGGCTCAGTCTATTCATCTCTTTGCTCTGTTTTCGTCTGTATGATCATTATTCTTAGGCAATCACAATGACTCCCTAGTAACCATAGACTTAAAAAATCTTCAAAATGAATGACCTTGGAAGAAAGGAGATCTATTATCTCTATAGTCACTCATAAACCACTCTGACACTACGTGTATTATGTTTTCATCTTTGGATCCATTAATGTGAACAGAAAAATGAGGCAAACTCATGCCTTTCCTAGTTTTGTGACTTCTCCTACAGTGAAAGGAACCGGCAACAGTGTTGACTTAATAGTTCCACCAGAGTCACATGACAGGGTAGTCTTCAGCAAGCATAATACCAAGCCTTCCTGCATCCATACTGAACACAAAACTCATCCATGTTAAGAGAGAAAAGTCACTGAATCTAGCTTAGTGATTTCTATTTAAAGACAGGAACACAAAACTTCAAGTGATATTCACCACTGTTCAACATGCTTACTTCTTTCTTTAGTAATTTTATTCACCCACTCTCTGGTACAGTAGATCATTCTTTTCCTCCCTCTTCAACATCAAACACACCATGTCTACTACACCCATGGCATATATGGCCACTCTAGAGGATTTCTCACCTTCTCATCACAAAATTTGTTTCCAACCTGCCTCGAGGAAAATACCTGGAAAATTAGGAAAGATGCTGCTATTTGGTGACAGATAGAACACAGGAAGCAGGAGAGAGTAGCAGGGAACAATCATGATGAATCCTCTTTGAGACATTCTGAGTGTCCAAGTGAGAATTCCCAGCAGCGCCAGCAGCTCAAGAAAGTCCTAGGAATGCCTCTATATACGTGTACTCCTTGAAGGAACCATGACCAGTTAGATCGACCATGGAGATTGTATACAAAAAGGAAAAAGCAGAATGGAGGCCAGAGGCACCAACAGAGACATTTTAAAATGTTACCAAAGACCAAAGACAGTGGAAGGGAGGTAGGAGAAAATTCAGAAGGGGTGTGCATGAGGGTGATGGGGGCATCACAGAAACCAAGGAAAGAGGAAGCAAGATTATGAATTCTGATTTGGTCAATGTCTTCTACTTATCAACATGGGGCCATTCTTTTTTTATCAACAGAAGATATTCATAGTTTCGTTTCAGACAGAATTATTAAATGCCAAATGGTACTTGTGGTTAAGTAAGAGAATGACTGATTTTTAAAAGATATTCAACAATTATCATTGATTTGTGGCATTTTTAGGTCAGTTCCATCGGAGCAATTTAATGAATTGGAGATAAAAGATACTGAAACTGAGAAAGCTCAAGGCCTGAGATGGTAAGGTTTTGGATGCATGGCTAATTCAAATCATCTAGTGAATAGAAAAAAAAAAAACACAGCACATTTTTAGTTTGAAGGTGATGTAGTACCAAATGTTTTTATTAATTTGAGCATTCCATTGCACATACTAGTATAAATCAAATAAAAATGCATTTAGGATGCTACTCAACTTGTTTTTATTCTAGTCATTAAGCTAAAAAAGCCAAAAAAAAAAAAAAAAAAAGTAAAGAAAGAAAAATAAAATATAGTTGATTTTACTCAGTTCACCAGAGTAGAAAAATACCACAGGTAATAGGATGTCCTAGTGTTTCTGGGCACATTTGCCTTTATAACATATCAGAGCAATTAGGTAACTAAGGGTTTGAGAGTTCAGATTCTGACTGTACATCTTAAATGAAACAATCACCTTGAAAGATCTGAAATACTAGTTTGGGCAAAAAGTAGTTTCTACAGTCTTGAAAAGATGCAAAACTGAGAAAAAATTGGTCTTCCACTCTGACTTCCAGGTTAGGCCTCACTGCTAGTCCTTCCCTTCATCGATGCCTACCTAGCTACCAGCATTCACCTTGTCTGTTGAATGACAGCTGGTTCAATATCACAAAGGTCCCATCCATCACAACCATTGTTCTTTTTTGACACACACTGAGAATTATAAAGTAACTCAACATCATATGCATTTAGCACATTTTTTCCAAATACTACCTGAAAAAATTAGATACAAAATAATCCAAGCATGTTTGGAATTTTAACTTACAAAGAATTGTAAATTAACTTACAGTTAAGGAAAAAGCAGAGTGGAAGACAGAAGCATCGACAGAGACATTAAAAAATGTTGTCAAAGACAAAGACAGTGGAAGGGAGGTAGGAGATGGATATATTAGAAAACCAGAAAGCTTCTCTAAAACACACATGCATTTATAAGGCTGGTTTTGTTTCTCCTACATGAACTCATCACATAATAACAGATAAAATGTCAGTCTTCTCAGCAAGTGTTTATTTTACAAAAGTAGTTTGACTACTATAAGTGGAAATGTAGAAATATTTTTATAATAAGAAACTACCTGGCTCTGCCGAACAAGAGCATACATATGATTATAAATTGTAAAAATTGTGAGAGCTTTAAAACAAAGATAATTATAAGACATGCCACTAGGAACTATTATTTTAATTATAACCAAATAGCATAAAAACTAAACTATTATTTGCTGTTAAAGATATTTGGCTGAGCGTGGTGGTATGACCTATATTCCCAGCTAATTGGGAGTCTTAGGAAGGAAAATCGCTTGAGTTCAAGAGGTCAAGGCTGCACTGATTGGGCCACTGCCCTCCTGTCTAGGGAGCAGAGCAAGACTCTGTCTCTGGAAATATATATATTTGAATTTTTTAAGTTGAATATTTCAGTATTGCTCCAGCTTCACAGTATTTTGTAAAACAAGTTAAACTGAAGCCATAGATTTTTTTTTTATAAATACAATATTTTTTTATTGTGATATTGAGGGGTATAGTTAAGGGTTAGGTACACAAATATGTCTCGTTCAGGCACCCTTGTTGATAAGAAGTGTCCCCCCATCCCCAGACAGGTATTTACTGCCATTAATCCCTTCCCCTATCCCCCCC